>JBBPBX010007408.1:48586-65397 GCA_038048925.1 Garcialebias charrua
ATGGATGATTTCCAGATGTTAGGCACTTTGCAGAGCTCTAAGGATTTATTAAAAATGTGGCAGAGAATATCTGCTAATTGCTCTGCACAGGTTTTGAGAACCCGCCCCCCAATACCATCAGGGCCTGGACTTTTATTCTGTTTGACTCCTTTAAGCTGTTTAAGCACTGTGCCCTTAGATATGAGCATATTATTGTTGTGCTCAGGGACAGCGTTGATAAAAACAGACAGTTCATTCTTAAAATCATGAAGGTTAAAACGATTATAAAAGCTGTTCAGATCATTAGAAAAATCTGAATCTAATGTGTTGGTAAAAACCCCTCTGGCGACAGCTGTCTTCTTTTTGGGTTCCATGCCAATCATTGTTTTAACACCCTCCCAAGCGGGGCGAGAGTTTCCTGCAGTAAACAGATTTTGTACTTTGTTTTTATAATTAAGTTGAGCTATTCTAATTTTCCTTTTAACTTCTTTTTGTGACTCATGGTACAAAACCATATCCCCACTATTAAACAATTTATTCCTCTCAACAATGGCTTTCCTCACATCATTTGAGAACCAAGGTTTGTTGTTTGGGAATTTATGACATACTCTCCGGGGGATTACCAAATCCTCGCAGAAAGTGATGTAAGATGACACAGTTTCAGTCAATTCATTTAAATTTGAATTTAAATGAGGTCAAGGTTCTTTATTGGCATTCACATCACTTGTTGTATGTGAGGTGGAACGACACTGTGTACACAGGGTCCCAGTTACAGCCAAGAAAAGTATAAATGAATGATTTGTTGAAGTTAAAATCCCATCATTCACTAAAGGGAGATGTCATCTGGATGCTAATGATGTTGAAAACACATGAACACACCTTAGAGTTCATGTGGAAAGAGTGACTGGTTGCATGAGAAACAAATACAAAATGTTACACAGAACTACACCAGTTAACTATACTGGTGCTTACATGTGAGGGTGAAGAGGAGACACTTCTTCAGATTGTGTGTGTGTGCTGCAGTTTAGTGAACATGTTCTAGTGTGGTTGTAAATCTAATGATAATGAAACCTGCACATGCTGCTACTTCTTCTTTCTTCTTCTTCTTCTTTCGGCTTTTCCCTTTTCAGGGGTCGCCACAGCGAGTCATCCTCCTCCACCTCACTCTGTCCTCTGCATCCTCTGTCCTCACTCCAACTGCCTCCATGTCCTCTCTAACTGCATCCAGCAGCACCTGTGTGACAGCACCTGTGTGAGCAGACGCGGGCGCGCCTTGGCTGCCGCTGATCCTCGTACTTTTTTGTTACTTTCTGCTGTTTATTTTCACCGACCCTTTTTTCACCAACCCTTGTTGGGCATTTCTACCTTTCTGTGATTAAGTTTTAGAGCAACTGTCTTTTCTGACTGCGTTGTGGATCTGCAAACATTATTAGTTGCCGGTCAAAGCAGATGACCGCTTATCCTGAGCCTGGTTCTGCTAAAGGTTTCTTCCTTCTAAAAGGGAGTTTTTCCTTTCCACTGATGCCATTGTGCTTGCTCAGGATGGGAGACTTCAGCCAGGTCAATATTTGACTTGTTTGCTGGATTCTTTAGATAGTAAACTTTACTAGTCTAACCGGAATTTTAGTAGTGGGGGCTGTCAACCTCCCGTTAGCTCCAGCACGAATTTAGCTAAGAGAACCACGTAGCTGCATTTATTGTTCGCTTACCTGCTGACTTTGTCAACTTCTGTGTCCTCTGGACTGTTTTGGATTTTCTCCTGTGCTCCTCTTCAAGGTAATGCTCATTCAAGTTACATTTCACTGCTTCTTGTATATCTTTTTCAGAGCTGTGGGCCTGTTGTTAGCGGCTAGCTCCGTGCTAGCTTCCACCGGCTCGACAATGTTGACCTACTCCGCTTCGCAGTTGTTTGAACTTAACAACTGCTCTATTCCTCCTTCTATTTCCACCATCAAACAACTGGGACTTCTGCGTAGACCTCGTTACATCCATAGAAGCTCTCGAAAGAAATTTGTTTATTCAAAACAAGCGAGCTCGGACTCGATTGTTTCTGTCTGGACTGAGAGACATGTCGCACCTCGATTACGTCA
Organism: Garcialebias charrua; assembly: GCA_038048925.1. Classification (NCBI taxonomy): domain Eukaryota; kingdom Metazoa; phylum Chordata; class Actinopteri; order Cyprinodontiformes; family Rivulidae; genus Garcialebias; species Garcialebias charrua. The sequence continues at coordinate 50,656 of JBBPBX010007408.1, forward strand.
TCAGAACGCTGCGTCTGTGGTCCCTTGTAGTCCATAGCACACGAAGTGGCAAGGAAAACGTGGAGTGGACTTCAGTCTGCTTAAACCTCTTCAAAAAAAATCTGCTCCAACTAGTATTGAAATAGAACTTTTTAATGTTCAATCACTATCCAACAAATCATGTCTTATTCATGATCACATACTGGAGAAGAACTTGGACGTTATGTGTCTCACAGAAACTTGGCATCAACCAAATGTCTACAGTTCTCTGAACGAGGCCTGTCCCTCTGGATACAGTTATCTGCAGAGAGCCTGCTGCACTGGCTGTGGTGGTGGTCTGGCTGTAATTTATCGCAGTAATTTAAAACTGTCACATCTGGTTTCTCAGGATTTTTCTTCTTTTGAATGTCTGGCCTTCAGCTTCAAAGCCCCACTTCTGATGAATGTTATATTGATTTATAGGCCTCCCAAATAGCATCTTTCATTTAACTCAGAGATGCATGACCTCCTCACTTTTTTCTGCACCTCCCTTGTGAAGACAATTTTTCTTGGCGACTTAAATATCCACATGGACAATTCCTCTTCACCTCTGGCAACAGATTTTAAGTCTCTTTTGGACTCTCTCAACCTCACTCAACACGTTGACGCCCCTAAGCATAACAGGGGGCATACTCTGGATTTGGTGATTACTGACACTGTACTCATCAATAACTTATCTGTATATGACCTGGGTGTCTCAGACCACAGGGTCATCTCCCTGGAAGTGCCTTCATCTTCGCCTGCTTCAAACCCAAAACGACCTATCCAGTTCCGTGACTTTAAAAACATTTCCCTTGATGTTCTGTCTGCTGATCTTCACACCCTGACCACTGTCGATCATTCATCTGCAGATTTTTCTGTGGATTACTACAACCAATCTCTCCAGTAGCTTCTGGACCTACATGCTCCCCTGAAGATGAGAATGGTGTCTTTCTCCCGTTCAGCTCCCTGGTATACTGGTGAGCTGCGCAGGATGAAAGCAACTGGCCGTGCTATTGAGAGACGTGTGAAATCATCTGGTCTCTCTGTACATAAGCTGGCGTACAATGAACATCAGAAAGCGTACGCTTATTTTCTTAAAGAAGCATGCTCCAAATATTATTCCAACATCATCAACACCTGCCCTGGTAACTCTAAACAGCTCTTCTCCACAATAACTCGTCTGCTTAATCCCATTAAACAAACTCCTGAGGAATCTGTTCAAATATGCGACCTGTTCCTTTCGTCATTTAAAAACAAAGTTGACACTATCAGATCTCAGCTCCACAACCTCCCTGATCTTCGTGTGCCATCTACCCGTCTGCATTCTGGGACCCTGAGCAGCTTTGATGAAGTTGTTCAGAGTGAGGTGGAGGCCATCATCAAGAAAATGAAGCCTTCATCCTGCGCCCTGGATCCCTTCCCCTCGTCTCTCATAAAATCCAATCACTCTGCAATTAGCCCATTAATCACACAAATAATAAATAAGTCTCTACAATCTGGTCATGTTCCACTGCCTCTAAAAACTGCCATCATTAGGCCTCTTCTGAAAAAATCTAATTTGGATCCCGACATTTTTTCTAATTACCGCCCAATTTCCCACCTCCCTTTTCTGTCTAAAGTGCTGGAAAAAGCAGTTGCTGCTCAGCTGCAGGACCACCTACAGCAACACTCTCTGTATGAGAAGTTTCAGTCTGGCTTCAGGGCAGCTCGCAGTACTGAGACTGCATTGCTGAGAGTTACCAATGATGTCCTCATGGCTGCTGACACTGGTTCTCCCTCCATCCCTGTCCTCCTTGACCTCACTGCAGCCTTCGACACTGTGGACCATAGTATCCTCCTCCACCGTCTTCATGTGGAGGTCTGTTGTGTTGTTGCTAATATGTAGGTGTAGAATCAGAGTACTGTAGACGGAGCTGACTTCATAACACCATGCTTTATTTCACTTCTTCCAACCTCTTCTCTACTCCACACATCCTGTTCTCTCCCTACTCGGAGGTTCCCCCTGCTGTCAGTCTTATGCAATTGCAGGACATAACATTTCCCTTTTCCTGAAACAATTACTTACATGTAAATTTGTACAGTAACCTGACAGCAGAAAATCAAAGTAATCAAATTATTATTTCTGTAAGCCAACAGTAATATGAAAGTTTACCCTGTTAACCCTTTGCATTACAGTATGAACAGTAGTAAATTTACTTGTCTTACAGAACAGTATGAACAGGAATAGTTTACACTTTTTTCACTCTAACTTACAAAACCTGACAACCAGCTTGGTGCATTTCTATCTCTTTGACTTCTTCTTAACACAGCAAGCGGTTCATCAGTATTTCCTGGCAGTGCATATGCATCGAGTACAGTATCATCATTTTGTTCTGCAGCACGTAAGATTTGTTTTGGGAAGAGTGCAAGTTTTGAAGCATTCCACTTGCGCCCATCACTCAGTAAGAAAGTATTTGGTCCAACTTTCTTCATTACAGTACGTGGTTCTGTGAATCTGGAAGATCCTTTGGAAACGTGATCCGGTCTGCGAACACGAACCGTGTCACCCACGTTGAATGTTGGTACTTTAGCTCTCATTTTCTTGTCAGTATATTCCTTCATTTTGTTTTGCTTTTGTTTCACCCTCTGTTGTATTTGAGCTTGGCTTTTGCTCTTCAGTTCTACTGGGAGTATGTTTAACTTGGTACGCATCTTTCTGTTCCTCAGTAGTTCAAATGGAGTAGCTCCGGTAGTTGCATGCGGAGTAGCTCGGTAGTTGTGAAGGAATTCAGTAACAAGAAAGTTCATTCTCAATAGTCCAGGTATCAAATCCGCTCATTCTCAATCAGTTCATCTGGACAGTTTCTTTTTTGTAGAAACGTTTCACCCTCACTCCAGAGGGCTTCGTCAGTCAGAGTAGTCCAAAGCACACTGAAGTTAACCCACCAAGTAAACAACTTAAGTGGACCAACCAGTTTGCTGTAGCCAAGATGGTTTCTGGGGGCTTGTCCCTCGTTGACTCCTCCCAGGCAGGCAGACATGTCCAAAGTGGTTCAAGACAAGAAAGTTCATTCTCAATAGTCCAGGTATCAAATCCGCTCATTCTCAATCAGTTCATCTGGACAGTTTCTTTTTTGTAGAAACGTTTCACCCTCACTCCAGAGGGCTTCGTCAGTCAGAGTAGTCCAAAGCACACTGAAGTTAAACCACCAAGTAAACAACTTAAGTGGACCAACCAGTTTGCTGTAGCCAAGATGGTTTCTGGGGGCTGGGGCCAGTTTGCTGTAGCCCCCAGAAACCATCTTGGCTACAGCAAACTGGTTGGTCCACTTAAGTTGTTTACTTGGTGGGTTAACTTCAGTGTGCTTTGGACTACTCTGACTGACGAAGCCCTCTGGAGTGAGGGTGAAACGTTTCTACAAAAAAGAAACTGTCCAGATGAACTGATTGAGAATGAGCGGATTTGATACCTGGACTATTGAGAATGAACTTTCTTGTCTTGAACCACTTTGGACATGTCTGCCTGCCTGGGAGGAGTCAACGAGGGACAAGCCCCCAGAAACCATCTTGGCTACAGCAAACTGGTTGGTCCACTTAAGTTGTTTACTTGGTGGGTTAACTTCAGTGTGCTTTGGACTACTCTGACTGACGAAGCCCTCTGGAGTGAGGGTGAAACGTTTCTACAAAAAAGAAACTGTCCAGATGAACTGATTGAGAATGAGCGAATTCAGTAACAGCTTCCTTCCATGAGCTGTGACTTCTTTCAGCTGTTTGTATGCAGTCTTTAAGCACTCTGTTAAATCTTTCCACAGCACCATTTGCTCTGGGATAATATACACTTGACTTTAAGTGCTGTATCTCTCTCTCTCTCAGAAAAGTAGTAAACGCATGCGAAGTAAACTGAGTACCATTATCTGAAACAAGATACATCGGATTACCCTCCCTACTGAACACAGTGTTTAAAACCCGTATTATTACATCTGTAGTAACAGTAGGAGCGAATGCAACCTCAGGCCATTTGCTGTAGTAGTCTGTTAGCACAATAGCATAACGGCAGTCCCATTTAGCATTTTCAAACGGACCTGTAATGTCAATTGCAACTTTTTCCCATGGTTTGCTAGGAAATTCAACAGGAGTAAGTGGAGCAGTAGTAGTTATTTGTTGCACTGGAACAGCATTCGGCAACATCTGTACTTTATGTATGAAATTTTTATCATAACCAACTTCCCTAACTGACATTCCTGGAGAATGTTCTGAAGCAGTATTTGTTAAAGCTGGTTGAACCATAGAGGTAGTAGAAGTAGCAGTAGCAGTAGCAATTTGTCGTCCCTCAAGCTTCATTTGTAATGCCTGAAATAAGTCTAAACCCAGCAGGGCAGCACCTGACTGAACAACAATAAGAGTACCTTCAGTAGAAATACCATCATGAGAAATAGTAGCTTTTAAGCACCCTTTCACAGCAATTTTCTCTTTTGCATAAGTAACAAGAGTAACTGTAGGTTCAGTTAGTACACAGTCATAAAAGTAGGTGTGGTAGATCTCTTCTGGTATAATGGACACTGATGAGCCTGTATCCACAATCAGCTCAACATCTGTACGTCGTCCATTAACAGTCACTTGAACGGTGCAGAGAATCTTGTCTTGTACAGCATTGTTCATGTAAAGAACCGTGGCTTCATTAACGACGACTTCACGTACCTCCTTTTGAGTTGAACGGCAAACACGTGAAAAATGACCCACTTTAATAATAATAATAATAATAAACTTTATTTGTATAGCACCTTCCACAATGCCTTGCATTGACCAAGGTGCTTAACAGGATAAAAAGAAGAATAAACGGGAACAATAGATCAATGAAAATAGAATAAGAAACCACAGCGATAAAAGAAGGCAATGGAAATAAAAAATGCTACATACTAAAATAACACAAGTAATAAAAGTTACACACAGAAAGCTTTTTTGAACAAGTGAAATAAAAATGCAATTGAAATAAAGATGCTACATACTAAAATACAAAATAATAAAAGTTACACACTGAAAGCTTTTTTGAACAAGTGGGTCTTCAGTTTGGTTTTGAACAGAGTCGGATCGGAGGTGGCACGCAGCTCAAGGGGGAGGCTGTTCCAGGCTTTTGGGCCGGCAACAGAAAATGACCGGTCTCCCCATTGCTTGTACCTCGAGCGAGGCACCTCCAGCAGGTGTTGACTGGCAGATCGTAGGTCCCTGCCAGGCTGATGGACTTTCAGAAGTTCTGAGATGTAGAGGGGAGCAAGTCCATTCAGAGCTTTGAAAACAAACAGCAGCAACTTGAACTGTATCCTGAACTGAACTGGGAGCCAGTGTAGAGAGGACAGGACAGGAGTGATGTGTTCATATTTTCGTGTGTTGGTCAAAAAGCGCGCGGCAGAGTTCTGTACAAGCTGTAAACGGGAGATGGAGGATTGATTAATGCCAAGATACAAAGCATTACAATAGTCAAGTCTGGAGGTCACAAAGGCATGGATGGCCTTCTCCAGATCACCACGACTAAGAAATGACTTGACTTTGGAGAGCAGACGGAGTTGGAAAAAGCTGGTCTTGACAACAGAACTGATCTGTTTATCAAACTTTAAATTGGAGTCAAACTGCACTCCAAGATTTCTGACCACCGAGTTGAAGTGGGGGAGGGGAAAACCAACACTGGGACTGGGAAGGATGTTGCTGGTGTCATCAGGTGCACCAAACAAAATGCATTCAGTTTTATCTGTGTTTAGGTGGAGGAAGTTTTGAGAGAGCCAGTGCTTAATGTCATTTAAGCAGTTGACAAGAGTGTTTGAACTGAGTGAGGGGTTGGGAGTGACTGGCAGATAGATTTGTAAATCGTCTGCATACATGTGAAAAGACAGGTTATGACGTGTGATGATTGATCCTAATGGCAGCATGTAAAGAGAGAAGAGGACTGGCCCTAGAATAGATCCCTGTGGTACGCCGGAGGTCAGAGGGGTTGATGAAGAGGAGGACAGATCGCCTATCATGACAGAGAAAGTTCTCCCAGACAGGTAAGATTTGAACCATTCAAGCACAGCTCCCTGGAGGCCAACCTGCTGAGACAAGCGGTTGATTAGTACCTGATGGTCGACGGTGTCAAAAGCTGCTGAGAGGTCTAACATCACCAGCAGAGCAGGGTTTTTTGCATCCAGAGACAGAAGAATGTCATTCTGTACTTTGAGCAGTGCAGATTCAGTGCTGTGACGAGCTCGAAAACCTGACTGAAATTTTTCAAACAGGTTGTTGAGTTCTAGAAAAGATTGAAGTTGAATAAAAACAATCTTTTCTAGGACCTTTGATAGAAATGACAGATGGGAAACTGGCCTGAAATTAGAGAGAGCTGTAGGATCTAGGCCTGGTTTTTTTAGAAGAGGCCTGACCACAGCATGTTTGAAAGCAGATGGCACATAACCTGAAGTTAGACAGCTGTTGATAAATGACAAAACAGAAGGACCAATTACATCAAAGCATTGTTTGAACATTTTGGAGGGAATGATGTCCAGAGAACAGTTTGTTGGTTTCATCTGCTGAACCACCTTGGTGAGTTGAGGCAGTGAGACGAGATCAAACTGGTCAAAAACAGCAGTGGTTATTGTAGAGGTACATGACTGGATGGTGTTGGATGAACTGACAATGTTCTGTCTGATAGAGTCTATTTTGTTGACAAAATAGCTCTGAAAGTCATCACAGGTAGACTGTGTGGCACTTTACCACACTGGTTGCATGTCATTTTAGCAGGAGGGCATGCAGGGTTGTTAGCATGCAGGGTTGTTAGCAAGATGGTAGAAGGATCCACAGCGGAAGCAGGAACGGCGTGTAGTAGCAGCAACTTGAGTCGTGGAAGTAGCATGGTCCCGCGGCGTCCTCCTCGCGTCCCAGCGGCGGCTTGACTTCGGCTGTCTTTGTACGGCCCTCACGGGAGCTGAAGCGTTAGCAGCGTTAGCATCAGACAGTACAGCCCTCACGGGAACAGAAATGCTAGCAGCGGTAGCATCAGAAAGTACGTTAGCATCTCTTAATCCACTCTCAATTTGTAGCGCCAACGTTGTAGCTTTAGCAAGAGTTAGCTCCGGTTCGAGTAACAGTCTGTCTCTGATTCGATTATTAGCAACACGCTCTATCAGTTGATCACGTAGCATTTGTTCCTCCATGTTTCCAAAGTCACATGTGGCAGCTAACTCACGCAGAGAAGCTAAGAATTGTTGTACCTTTTCATCCGGCCGTTGTACACGTTGTCGAAACTTGTGACGTTCAGCAATCACGTTCACCTTCGGGACGAAATGTTCTTTAAGAGCAGTAATAGCAGTAGCGAACGTGGTCCCGGTATTCGGCAGGCTGTAGAAAAGTCTTTGTCCTTCCGTACCCAACGCATGGAGTAGAACCGCGCGCTTTCTGGCATCAGGCCAGTCATCTCCCGACGCGGCTATCACTAGCATGTAGTTGTCGAACATCTTTAGCCACGTTGGAAACGGTATTGTCGGTTCACCTGGGCACGGCATGAATGGAGCAGGCAAAGGTACAGAAAGAGCCATCCTCGTTGATCCTCGTCGCCAATGTTGTGTTGTTGCTAATATGTAGGTGTTAGGGGTGGGCGTATCGATTCTAGTATTGATACTATCGATACCAAGGTGGTACTTGGTATCGAATCGATACTAGCGCTGTGGAATCGATGCTTTGTTGTCGCGCTTTTTTTTGTTTCTTATCACTGTTTTTGTGATTTTGACAGTGTTATGTTTTTGTAACATTGCTGCTTTTTTGTTATTTTGCACTGGTGACTTTTATTTAAACAACTGTGTGTTGTAAAAGAGGTGATGGGCAAATATTTTGTTACTCACACTGTTCAATTTTGTGCGGCTCAACAGCGCCCCCAAGTATCGGAATCGGTATCGAAGTATGCGATTCTAGCACAGTATTTACTTGGTATCGGATCGATTCCAAAATTCTCAGTATCGCCCACCCCTGGTAGGTGTAGAATCAGAGTACTGCAGACGGAGCTGACTTCATAACACCATGCTTTATTTCACTTCTTCCAACTCTTCTTCTCCTCTCTCCACATCCTGTTCTCTCCCTACTCGGAGGTTCCCCCTGCTGTCAGTCTTATGCAATTGCAAGACACAACATACATGATAATACAAGATGTATTTAGTGTCCACCACAACCCAACTGAGTGTGTATCTGATAAACATCTGAATCTAAACACCTGTGTGAGCTTGTTACTATAAAATTACTCCATAAGAATGTTCAATAGTGGATGTGAGGATCCACAGACCCGCTCCCACAGGACACAAATGCCCCCATACAGCAAAAGTTATGTGGGCCGGATCTGGGCCAAATGTATGAAAACATTTGGCCCGCATTTGTAAAATGGATCCGGCCCGGTGTCTTTTTGTCCAACGGGCCAAAACTGGCCCAGATGTGGATTGCGGATCTGGATTGGATCTGGGCCGGAGGTGGGCCAGAAGTGCTACAAAACTACTGCATTCGGCCCAAATGCGGCCCAGATACGGAATCCTTGTTTAGTTTTTAGGCGAATTTGGCCCAGATGCGGCATCCTCATTTCATTTTTAGGCGGATTTGGCCCAGGTCCGGCCCAGTAGAGTAAGTCGAATCTCAAAACGCGGCCCAGATCTGGTTCAAACCCGCAATACAGATATGTACAACAGGTCTAAATAGAGCGCACACAAAATATCCACACAAGTTGTTGCTTAAAAACTGTTTATTCATGAGCAAAACAAATTCAAAAATGTTAAAAAGTTAAAATTGATAACAATGATAACATAAGAACCTTAATAATAAAAGAAACTACAATTACCAGAGGTATGCATCATAAATACCATGATCTGCTTCTGTATGACAGTTTCAGTGTCCTTCAGTCATTTTAAGAGTCAGTCACAGCAGAGGAAAGCGACGTCCTCACTCATCTGTGATGAATCTCCAGATGCAGGACTGTCTGTGGCAGAGATTCACCTTAGCACTTTGTGGAAGATGTGAGGTTTCAAAGTCAAAGTCAACTTTATTGTCAGAACTGCAATATGTACAGGACATAAACAGGATTGAAATTGCGTTTCTCTCTCAGTCCCTCGGTGCAACAGTAACCATTTAAACACTAAAACACTAAAACATTTAATAAACATAAGCATAAAATAGTAAAAGTGTAACACTGTCCTGACAGTTACACCAACACTAAAACACTAAACATTTAATGACATAAGCATAAAATGAAATGATAAAAGTGTAATACTGTCCTGAGTTATTGCATAGTAGTATAAAAAGTATATCTATAAAATAAACTGAAGGTTCTGGCATTGACATTTGCAAAGAGTGGCAGAGCAGCATATGAGTTAATGTACACAGTATATGTATGAGGTAGTTGATGTTGGTATAGAGGCAAAGTGGCATATGCAGTAAGGCACATAAGGCACATTGGGCATCCTTAAATAAGGCTAGTCAGAGAATACTGTATATGTATCAGCAGTAGTGTAGATATAAAAGTAGTGTAAATGTAAACAGTAGTAATAAATGTAAACAGTAGTAATAAATGTAAACAGTATTAATGTAAACAGTGAATGTAAACAGTAGTATGACTATAGGCAGTAATGTAATACAAACATTAGTGCAAATATGAGAAGTAGTGCAAACTGAATGAGCACATGACCGAGAGTTTAGTGAATAACCCGTTTGATGACACAGAGTCCAGTGTTAAAATCTTTGTGTTGTGTGGTAATGTGTGAGAAAGTTTTTTGTGTTAAGGCAGTTCAAATGGGAGGGGAGGCAGAGCAGGCAGAGTGTTTAGCATCCTGACTGCCTGATGAACAGAGCTGTCTCTCAGTCTGCTGGTTCGAGCCTGGAGACTCCTCAGTCTCCTCCCTGATGGCAGCAGTCTGAAGCAGCTGTGTAGTGGGTGTGTGGGATCACCTGCCATGCAGAGGGCTTTCCGAGTGAGGCGGTTGCTGTGTAAGTCCTGCAGTGAGGGGAAGGAGGTGCCGACGATCTTCTCAGCTGCTCTCACGATGCGCTGGAGGCTCTTGCGGCAGGATGCAGTACATGCACCAAACCACACCGTGATGCAGCTGGTCAGGACACTTTCTATGGCACCCCTGTAGAAGGTGCACATGATGGGGGTTGAAGCTCCAGCCCTTTTCAGCTTGCGGAGAAAGTAGAGGCGCTGGTGAGCCTTCTTGGCCAGTGCTGCAGTGTTCCTGCTCCAGGACAGGTCCTCTGAGACGTGCACTCCCAGGAACTTGGTGCTGTCCACTCTCTCCACTGCGGTGCTGTTGATGGTCAGAGGGGCATGTTGTGCATCCCTCTTCCTGAAGTCCACAACAATCTCCTTTGTCTTCTCCACGTTGAGAGTGAGATTGTTGTGTCCGCACCACAAGGCCAGGCGGCTCACCTCGTTCCTGTAGTCCGTCTCATCGTTGTTGCTGATGAGACCCACCACTGTTGTGTCGTCCGCAAACTTGATGAAGTGGTTGGAGCTGTATGATGGTGTGCAGTCGTGTGTTAGCAGGGTGAATAGAAGGGGACTCAGCACACATCCTTGTGGGGTCCTCATTGCTAGCAACATTAGCATTTGGAGGTCAGACAGGAGCCTAAGAAAAGCACAAAGAAAAACAAGATTATAACCAGGCAATACCAAAAAACAATATAATAAAACAAAAACAAACAAACATAAGAAATTGTCATAACTTACGTGTGCATGTAGTCAGCTGGAGGCTCTCAACACATTTAGTCAAGTATTAGAGAATTCAGTGAGGCCTAGGTCAGAGGATATGGACATCAGAGATTGTAAAATAAATTTAAATCATGCAGGTAACAATTAATGAAGAACCCCAACTGACATAATTAGAAGTAAAAGCCAAAATACTGTATATAAAAGGACCAATAAATACACTTGAAATGCATCAATTAAATTAAAAAAGGAGAACTTTACCTCATGTTTTATAATTTAATTTACCTTCATATTTATTTTTATGCTTTGTTCCAATAAACTTTACATACTGTTTTTAAAAACATATTTTTGTGTTCCTTTTTACTTGTATGTGCATTTGTGCCTCCCAATATTTATATTGTAAATATTTATTTATTTTATATTTATTCCCCCAAAAGTCTTTTTATTTCCATGTGTTTTTACACTTCTCTGTCACCCGTTTTTACTTCATCTTATGTATTTCTGTCTCATGATGTAAATAAGGTTGGCAGAGCTTCTTGGGTCAGCTCCACTTCTATTGGTCAAAAAAACAGGAAGGAGCAGGATCCATGTGTAGATCTACTGTGCATGAAGCAGAAATGCATAAGGTAAAGTCAAAACAGGAGACATAGAAATGTAAGACCCATTTAAAAAAGAAAAACTTGTGGGAAAAAAAATATAAACAATAATTGAATATAAACATTAAAAGGCACAAATGCATCTACAAGAAAAACAAAAATATATATTTTAAAAATACAGTAAAATGTAAATTATAAGCAGAAATATATAATTTATTGGAACTAACCTGGAAAATAAAAAGGTCAATTAAATTATATAACATGAAGTAAATTTCTCCTTTGTAATTTAATTTGTGCATTTTTAGTGTATTTATTAATTTATCAGTCCATTCATATACATGCTTTTACTTCTAATTATGTCAGTTTTGATCTTCCATAACAATGAACATACCAAACAATGGAAAACAAAAACCAAAGTAGCCAGCACTTACCCATTACAGGGTTGGCCTCACAGGTACTTCTTTGTGTACAACTGGATCCAGAAGCTTTAGGTATTTTTCTCCCAGACTAGCCGAGGGAAAAAAAAGACAATGTAGTACTGAAATGTGTGTGTATACAGTATTTAAATGTTAAAATTTACAGATTATACCTGACAACAGGTCCAGAGGAAAATGTTGGAGCAGGTAGGTGGGAGACCTTTAAAACAAAAGTACATTTACTCTTAAAGTACAAATACATTTTGTAGCATATATGATTGATTGACTTTACCTGATCTAGTCAACACTTACCTGTTCAGGGAGTGGCCTCAGGGATATGTCTTTATGTACAACTGGATCCAGCAGCTCTTGGTCTTTTTTCTCCAAGACAAGTTGGTAAATTGACAGAAACGTCCAAGGAACAAACCAATTAAATACTGGAGAAAAAAAAGCAGACACACACATATATATGCACTTTATTCTTTTAGGTTAGGTACAAGTACATGTTGTGACATCTGACTACCCAGACAGCAAAAGTTATGTGGGCCGGATCTGGGCCAAATGTATGAAAACATTTGGCCCGCATTTGTAAAATGGATCCGGCCCGGTGTCTTTTTGTCCAACGGGCCAAAACTGGCCCAGATGTGGATTGCGGATCTGGATTGGATCTGGGCCGGAGGTGGGCCAGAAGTGCTACAAAACTACTGCATTCGGCCCAAATGTGGCCCAGATACGGAATCCTTGTTTAGTTTTTAGGCAAATTTGGCCCAGATGCGGCATCCTCATTTCATTTTTAGGCGGATTTGGCCCAGGTCCGGCCCAGTAGAGTAAGTCGAATCTCAAAACGCGGCCCAGATCTGGTTCAAACCCGCAATACAGATATGTACAACAGGTCTAAATAGAGCACACACAAAATATCCACATAAGTTGTTGCTTAAAAACTGTTTATTCATGAGCAAAACAAATTCAAAAATGTTAAAAAGTTAAAATTGATAACAATGATAACATAACAACCTTAATAATAAAAGAAACTACAATTACCAGAGGTATGCATCATAAATACCATGATCTGCTTCTGTATGACAGTTTCAGTGTCTTTCAGTCATTTTAAGAGTCAGTCACAGCAGAGGAAAGCGACGTCCTCACTCATCTGTGATGAATCTCCAAATGCAGGACTGTCTGTGGCAGAGATTCACCTTAGCACTTTGTGGAAGATGTGAGGTTTCAAAGTCAACTTTTATTGTCAGAACTGCAATATGTACAGGACATAAACAGGATTGAAATTGCATTTCTCTCTCAGTCCCTCGGTGCAAAAGTAACCATTTAAACACTAAAACACTAAAACATTTAATAAACATAAGCATAAAATAGTAAAAGTGTAACACTGTCCTGACAGTTACACCAACACTAAAACACTAAACATTTAATGACATAAGCATAAAATGAAATGATAAAAGTGTAATACTGTCCTGAGTTATTGCATAGTAGTATAAAAAGTATATAAAGTGTATCTATAAAATAAACTGAAGGTTCTAGCATTGACATTTGCAAAGAGTGGCAAAGCAGCATATGAGTTAATGTACACAGTATATGTATGAGGTAGTTGATGTTGGTATAGAGGCAAAGTGGCATATGCAGTAAGGCACATAAGGCACATTGGGCATCCTTAAATAAGGCTAGTCAGAGAATACTGTATATGTATCAGCAGTAGTGTAGATATAAAAGTAGTGTAAATGTAAACAGTAGTAATAAATGTAAACAGTAGTAATAAATGTAAACAGTATTAATGTAAACAGTGAATATAAACAGTAGTATGACTATAGGCAGTAATGTAATACAAACAGTGCAAATATGAGAAGTAGTGCAAACTGAATGAGCACATGACTGAGAGTTTAGTGAATAACCCGTTTGATGACACAGGGACCAGTGTTAAAATCTTTGTGTTGTGTGGTAATGTGTGAGAAAGTTTTTTGTGTTAAGGCAGTTCAAATGGGAGGGGAGGCAGAGCAGGCAGAGTGTTTAGCATCCTTACTGCCTGATGAACAGAGCTGTCTCTCAGTCTGCTGGTTCGAGCCTGGAGACTCCTCAGTCTCCTCCCTGAAGGCAACAGTCTAAAGCAGCTGTGTAGTGGGTGTGTGGGATCACCTGCCATGCAGTGGGCTTTCCGAGTGAGGCGTTTGCTGTGTAAGTCCTGCAGTGAGGGGAAGGAGGTGCCGACGATCTTCTCAGCTGCTCTCATGATGCGCTGGAGGCTCTTGCGGCAGGATGCAGTACATGCACCAAACCACACAGTGATGCAGCTGGTCAGGACACTTTCTATGGCACCTCTGTAGAAGGTGCACATGATGGGGGTTGAAGCTCCAGCCCTTTTCAGCTTGTGGAGAAAGTAGAGACGCTGGTGAGCCTTCTTGGCCAGTGCTGCAGTGTTCCTGCTCCAGGACAGGTCCTTTGAGACGTGCACTCCCAGGAACTTGGTGCTGTCTACTCTCTCCACTGCGGTGCTGTTGATGGTCAGAGGGGCATGTTGGGCATCCCTCTTCCTGAAGTCCACGACAATCTCCTTTGTCTTCTCCACGTTGAGAGTGAGATTGTTGTGTCCGTACCACAAGGCCAAGCGGCTCACCTCGTTCCTGTAGTCCGTCTCATCGTTGTTGCTGATGAGACCCACCACTGTTGTGTCGTCCGCAAACTTGATGAAGTGGTTGGAGCTGTATGATGGTGTGCAGTCGTGTGTTAGCAGGGTGAATAGAAGGGGGCTCAGTACACATCCTTGTGGGGTCCTCATTGCTAGCAACATTAGCATTTGGAGGTCAGACAGGAGCCTAAGAAAAGCACAAAGAAAAACAAGATTATAACCAGGCAATACCAAAAAACAATATAATAAAACAAAACAGCCAGCCACTAGGGAGCACAAGCCATTGTATCTCTTGTGCCGGTCCCAAGCCCGGGTAAATGGTGAGGGTTGTGTCAGGAATGGCATCCGATGTAAAACACTTGCCAAAACCATAATGCGAGTTCATCAAAGTGAAACCATACCAGATCGGTCGAGGCC
>JBBPBX010007409.1:0-13697 GCA_038048925.1 Garcialebias charrua
ATGTAAGAATTATGAGGAGGTCAATATTAATACTGACCTCTTTATCCTTAATTAATCTACTTATTCAGATTGAATAGTAAATTCACGGATTCTGTTCTTTTTCAGTTTACCCAATATTTCTGTGATCTTTATGATGGATAAATACACAAAGCCATTAAGTGACAAAGACGTTAACTTAGTTTGATATGTCAAAGAGACACTATCATTTATTTAAAATAAATCAACTAAATTAACACCATTACACTTGATTGACATGATTTCACTTTCTTTCAAATTAATACGTCAGCACACTTGAATCATAACACAACAGACATAAATATTGGATGTTAACATATTTAGTCTGTGGGCTCTTCAGCTTAAAATAGTTTCCAGCTTAGATAGAGAGGGAAAGATTTAGGAGGAGAAATTTATGGAGGAAGAAAAGTTAAGAGTCAGGGAGTTATCTTGATGTGTTTTAACCAGAAACATGGCAGTTCTCCGGCCGATTAAAGCTACACGTTGGTACCCTTGGCAAAGCATTTGACGACTTGTTACCTCGTGAAGATGGTCAGTCTCCCTCGGTCCAGTTTGGTCAGTTCGTTTACCATTCTCAGCGTCTCCAGACGTGCGCCTTGACTCGAACCGAAAGTAACGGCAGCTCCTGGTGCTGTTGTTCAAGATAAGACGTTCCTTAAAGGAATGTCAATAAAAGAGAGCTTTTCAGCTGTTGAAGATGGCTTATAACTTGGCATGTTATAAGTCTTTAACTGAATGACATGGTCATTAGCGTGTTGACCAGACGATCATCAGTTCTTTGGGGAACCTCATCAGGGGTTGAGGACCTCAGCAAACTCTAAGGAAAACAGGAAGTCAGAGCTCTTTTAAGGCTAACTTGACCTAGAAAGACGTAGCTCTTTCTCATTCGGTCTGTTAGGCCAGAAGCCACTGAGAGGAGGCATAAGTTAGATTAAAAATGTCAGAAAGGATAAGAAAGTTAGTTTAAGACGCCAGTTTCATGATACAGCAGATTTAGAACTTTCTTAACTCATTACCAACATTGTTGTATGAATAAACAAACGTCATCAGAGCATAACATATGGGACCTATTAATGATAATAGCTTGATTATTAAATAGGACAAAAACAAAAGTCTCTGGGTGTCTAGATTGTCCTGAGCTCAAGCTAAAATGAATGAGATAAAGTGTTCCTTTTATCTTCACATGCAAGTTCGAGAGGAGAGGAGAAATCCTCCATGTACAACATTTTGAATTAAGCAGAGTATTTGATTTATCTGACATTAAAATGTACTGATGCTCTTACAAATAAAATTATTCATTTGATAACATTTGAATTAACAAAATTAAAAGAAGTCTCTGGATGACTTAATTGCACCTTTGACACAGCAGTGAAACACAGTTTAACTCTCACAGAATAACACAGCTTAAAAGCACACATCATGAAAATGACAAAAGTTATTCTTTTGATCACATCAGCCTAAAATCAAAGATAGAAATAGTCTCTTTTGGTGACTATATTTATCAGATTATAGCTAAATGAATGATTTTGTAGTAAATGTCTTGCTTTACTGAGAGGTCAGTAAAGGTCATCACTGGACAGTTCAAAAACCTTAATTTGACCCTGGGTAGGTCCATTACATCTCCCCCCTTTTGGAAGCCATCGCCAGTCCTTGGGGATGGGGTCCAACACGAAAGGAAACCTTGAACTGTCTTTGATCTTGAAGTAATCCAGCAAGTGGAAAAGAAAAATCAAAAATTATAATCCCATAAAGTTTTTTGAAATTCCATACTGTTCGGAGGTAATCCCATTGCGAAAAGCTTTTAATCCCTTGGAAAACTGAGTCTGTTAACTCTTGGCAAACAAAGTCTGTGATCCCTTGGAAAGCAAAGTCTTATAATCCACAGCGGTAATTCCACAGCAGTAAATCCACAACGATTAGTTTTGTTGATTGATCAGCAACAATTGTTTTCATAATCAGCATGTAGAGGGGATCCCTCGATTGACGCAGAGGAGGCGACCCTTGGATGAAGGTTGAAGACCAACGTTGAAGTAGCATGTCCCCACATCGAAGGTTGAAGGCTGGTTGGTTTCCAGTCCGTGCCACTCTGGTTCTATGTGTCATGCATTTATGTGGTTTTTAAGGTGGGCTTATGATTGGGATTTTACATTAAGCCTTACCTATATGCACCTGGTATGTAAGCTATCATGGTTTAGATCAGCTACAATTACCAATTAAGGGGTGGATCAAATCTATAAATTAGGTATAGGGATCTGTACCTATAGAATTTTGGAGGGCTTCTGTAACGAAGGCCTCTAATTCCAAACTATTCCTCCATTCATTACTTAGTTTAGGTTAAACTAAAATAAAAATGAAATATAGTTTGATCTAAATGTCTGTTGTCTTTTAGACGAACGACGTAGGATTTGGTATTCCTAATAAATTTTGAAGTCTATGGCGAGACTCATCAAAATGAATAGACAATCTAGAATTGAAACGATCGGATCGGTTCAATTTAGAAATTGTGAGGTCAATGTAGTTTATTGTACTTTGAGCAACTTTAAACTACATTGACTCTTCAACGATTGAGACTTAACAAAACGAACTGCATGTTGGCATAGTTAAATCCATATCATTCATTAACCAATGTTAATGCAAAACCTTTTTGGCTGGGAGTGTTCAGAACCAAACAATATCTCAACTAATGACAACAGTAATGACTAAACAACAAGGAAACAACGTTTCACTGCTTCGACACACTCTTGTCGTCAGATTCCAAAGTGCAACACACAAGAAAAACAGGTCTCAACTTTATGACCGAGGTCAAATTAAATCTCGTGGATTTAAACGGTTGTTAAGGTTAGTTTTTTGTTGTGGGTTTTAGGCTTAGCGTTTCTAAGTTCAAATTGGACAATGCGACTTATAGGGTGGGAAATATGGTAGTTTAAACCTGATTAGTTTATTTACTAACTTGTGTTTGGACGACCTTATTATCCCATGAAGTCGGTGAGTTTGTGAGATCTTTGTCTTTTGTGGAGTCATTGAACGCCTTGTAAGGTTTGATCTGATTTCGATGTACCCATTTAGCAATTGGCTCTTTGCGGCCTTTGCTGATTTTGATTTCGTAGACGACTGAGGACACTTTGTCTGTTATCAGATGAGGTCCAGTCCACCTGGGCATTAGTTTGCGGGCGAGAGTTCCGGTCCCGGACTCTCCTTTCCCGGTTGCTGGGGCGAACGTATAGTACCAGACTCTGTCTCCCACTTGGAGTTCATTGTGAGAGGCCTTCTGGTCGTAGTACGCCTTGCGTCCTTCAGCAGATTTTTCCAGGTTTTTCTGGGCGAAAGCAAAAGTGTTTCTGAGGTGTACATTCAAATCTTTCATGTATTGTTGTGTAGTGTAGGCTGTCGCCATGGCGGCGTCGCCTGGTTGGTACAACAGGTGTAGAGGGAGAGTCATTTGTCGACCGGTCATCATCTCGAAGGGAGAGATGCCAGTTGATGTGTGTGGAGTGGCTCTTATGGCCATGAGGACCAGAGGGAGTTTCACGTCCCAGTCCTTGTGGTTTGCAGCCACGTATTTCTTCAAAATACTCACCACAGTTCTGTTTGCTCTCTCTACTTGGCCTGAAGCCTGTGGGTGGTAGCCGACATGAAAGTTGGCCTTGACGCCTAGCGTCTTCCACAGTTCTTTCATCACTTCACCTGTGAAGTGTGTACCTTGGTCTGAGTTCACCCTAAGGGGAAGTCCAAACCTTGAGAATATATGATTCATTAACAACATAGCAGTAGTTTGTGCTGTGTCGTTAGGAGCTGGTAGGCATTCTACCCATTTGGTGAATGCACAGGTTACCGTGAGAAAATATTTATTTCCTCTAGAGCTCTTAGTGAGTGGTCCAACCCAGTCGATCTGGAGGTCAGACCATGGGAATGCAATGCCTCTGCTTTGCAGTGGTGCTCTGTGAAGTGGTCTGGTTGGCTGAAACTGGCCACAGACCACGCACCCTTCAATGTAGTCCTTGACATCCTTTTTCATTCCAGGCCAATAGGCAATTTGTTTTAATGCCGTCAGCGTGGCTTTATCTCCTTTGTGTCCTGCGGACGGGAGATCATGGGCATGAACTAACATCACCCCCCTTTGGTCATGGGGAACCACGAACACAGGTGAGGACGTTGGTCCATGAGCGAAAGTTAAGATGCCCTTGATTAGTTTTAGCTGTTTGCGCAGCTGATAGAGGACCTTAAGGTCTGGATCGGAATCCAGGTCGTCTTTAGACGGACTATTTTTGTTCGGATCAGTCAGGTACAGTATCATGGAGTTGATAGCAGGATCCGACTTTTGTAGTTGGATGATGTCTGGGTCAGTCAGTGCGGGTCGTACAGAGACTGCGTTGTCAGCAGGTCTGGTTGCGGCCTGTGCACGTGTGACTGCCATAACTCTGACTGAAGGATGTGTTGGCAGAGTCTCGATTAACCAGGAGGGGTCGAAGGACCATAGAGGACCTTCGTCGGCTCCTTCTTTGGCTAAGGAATCTGCAATGTCATTGTAGTGCTTGTCATCGCCTGGGACTCTAGAATGCCCTGGAACTTTCTTCCAGTAGATCTGTAAGTCGTGTGATGTCACCAAGTGATCACACGCTATGAAAAGCTCTTTGTGTTTGACCACTTTTCTGTCGCTTGTTAGGAAACCGTTCTGTTTCCACACAGCGAGGTGACAAGCGAAACTCAAACGAGCATAGTTAGAGTCAGTGCAGATGACTAGCGTCTTGATGGAGCGTTCTACTACCATCTGGAGAGCTATTAGGATTCCTGCAATCTCAGCGTACTGAGAAGTCTGAGATCCTAATTTGTAGCTGAAAGTTATCTGCTCTTGGTCTTGGAGGAGGACCCCTCCAACACCTGCTCTGCAGATCTTGTCGCGGAGGAATGAAGATCCATCCACGTACAATGTTGTCATATCTTTGCAGATATTGTCATCAAAGAAGTGGTGATTCGGGTCTTCAGTTACTGGGGGTTTTACCTCAACCGGCGGCTGGGTGGCTGGTACATCTTGTGTACACTTCTGGCAGATTGCCAAGTCCGTCCCCAGATGAGACTTCTTGTTTTGACCATAACGTATGTCTAGGTTAAAACTTTGAAGCGCCATGAGCCACGTTGCAACACGTGAGTTTGTCACCACACCATCTCTGATGCGTTCACTGTTAAGAAATGTCACCGGCTGGTGTTGTGTTTCCACAATGATTTTCTGTCCACCAATGTAGCTGGAGAAATGTTTAACTGCCCACACTGTGGTCAGTAAAGCTTTCTCACAGTCTGAGAATCTCAACTCGGGGCCTGCCATCGTTTTGCTGGCATAGGCTACTACACGTTTGTCTCTGTCGTGTATCTGGTACAGACCTGCACTTATGCAATGAGCTGAGAAGCCCACTTCCAAGTAAAACTCTTTGTTGTAGTCTGGGTAGACTAAACAAGGGGCTGACTTGATCCTGTTTATAAGAGCGTCCATTGCCTGTTGCTGTTTGTCAGTCCAAACAAATGGTACGTCTTTTTTAAGGAGTTCAGTCAGTGGTTTCGCAAGGTCCGCATAGTTCTCGATGAATTGGTTCGAGTAGTTACACACGCCCAGAAAACTTTGTAGTTCTTTGAGATTGGTGGGGACTTTGAGATTGTCGAGGCCTTGGGTGCGAGTCAGCTGTGGTTGTACTCCGTCAGGACCTACAAGTAGGCCAACGTAGTCCACTTTGGTTCTGCACCATTGGCATTTTGACAGTGATATTTTAGCACCAGCAGTTGTCAGCTGATTCAGAACGTGGTCGATCTCAGCCAAATGTGAGTCCAGTGTTGGCTGTCTCAAAAGGACATCGTCCACGTAGATCAGTGTCCCACGCTCGTGGGCGTCTGGACATGCTTTGTTCAAGAAAATGTTGAACTCTGCAGGTGAGTTAGCGTAGCCAAAGGGACACCTGTTAAAGGTGTACTGACGGCCACCAAAAGTGAAAGCTAGTTTGTACTGGTCCTCGGCGCGCACAGGGATGGTCCAAAAACCAGAGGCGACGTCGAGGGTCGAGAAGTACTTACCATTGGTGACCTTGGGCAGTTCCTGTTGGAGTTGCGTCATAGGCCATCTGGATAAGGGAACTTGTTTGTTTAGCTTTCGGTAGTCTATAGTGAGTCTCCACTTACCATTTGGTTTTAACACCGGCCATAAAGGCGCAGAGTAAGTGCTGTTACAGTATCGGATGATACCTTTTTCTAACAGGTCATTAATGATTTCTCTGATAGGTTGATGTGCTGCCAGAGGAATCTTGTACTGTCTGACAAATGCAGGGGGAGCATTAGGCGGGGTTGGGATGCTCACTGTGTGGAGCGTGGTCAACCCACAATCCATCGAGTCAGTTGAGAATGATTTCTCATATTTTAGAAGAACTTTGCGAAGTTTGTCCCTTTCTTCATCAGTTTTCAGGGCGTCGGCTTGGGCGACCACCTGGTCAATCTGTGAAGCAACTGAGAGGGATTCTTGTTCTTTGGGGAGCTCCAGTGAGTCCCCTTCAGTGTCGTAAAACCTGTCAACAGGTAATGCACTGTAAGTTTGGGGGCATAGACTGTCTCCTTTGTTGAAACCGAACCTGCTGTGTGATGTTAGTTCATGCCCATGATCTCCCGTCCGCAGGACACAAAGGAGATAAAGCCACGCTGACGGCATTAAAACAAATTGCCTATTGGCCTGGAATGAAAAAGGATGTCAAGGACTACATTGAAGGGTGCGTGGTCTGTGGCCAGTTTCAGCCAACCAGACCACTTCACAGAGCACCACTGCAAAGCAGAGGCATTGCATTCCCATGGTCTGACCTCCAGATCGACTGGGTTGGACCACTCACTAAGAGCTCTAGAGGAAATAAATATTTTCTCACGGTAACCTGTGCATTCACCAAATGGGTAGAATGCCTACCAGCTCCTAACGACACAGCACAAACTACTGCTATGTTGTTAATGAATCATATATTCTCAAGGTTTGGACTTCCCCGTACGGGCCACCAGATGTAAGAATTATGAGGAGGTCAATATTAATACTGACCTCTTTATCCTTAATTAATCTACTTATTCAGATTGAATAGTAAATTCACGGATTCTGTTCTTTTTCAGTTTACCCAATATTTCTGTGATCTTTATGATGGATAAATACACAAAGCCATTAAGTGACAAAGACGTTAACTTAGTTTGATATGTCAAAGAGACACTATCATTTATTTAAAATAAATCAACTAAATTAACACCATTACACTTGATTGACATGATTTCACTTTCTTTCAAATTAATACGTCAGCACACTTGAATCATAACACAACAGACATAAATATTGGATGTTAACATATTTAGTCTGTGGGCTCTTCAGCTTAAAATAGTTTCCAGCTTAGATAGAGAGGGAAAGATTTAGGAGGAGAAATTTATGGAGGAAGAAAAGTTAAGAGTCAGGGAGTTATCTTGATGTGTTTTAACCAGAAACATGGCAGTTCTCCGGCCGATTAAAGCTACACGTTGGTACCCTTGGCAAAGCATTTGACGACTTGTTACCTCGTGAAGATGGTCAGTCTCCCTCGGTCCAGTTTGGTCAGTTCGTTTACCATTCTCAGCGTCTCCAGACGTGCGCCTTGACTCGAACCGAAAGTAACGGCAGCTCCTGGTGCTGTTGTTCAAGATAAGACGTTCCTTAAAGGAATGTCAATAAAAGAGAGCTTTTCAGCTGTTGAAGATGGCTTATAACTTGGCATGTTATAAGTCTTTAACTGAATGACATGGTCATTAGCGTGTTGACCAGACGATCATCAGTTCTTTGGGGAACCTCATCAGGGGTTGAGGACCTCAGCAAACTCTAAGGAAAACAGGAAGTCAGAGCTCTTTTAAGGCTAACTTGACCTAGAAAGACGTAGCTCTTTCTCATTCGGTCTGTTAGGCCAGAAGCCACTGAGAGGAGGCATAAGTTAGATTAAAAATGTCAGAAAGGATAAGAAAGTTAGTTTAAGACGCCAGTTTCATGATACAGCAGATTTAGAACTTTCTTAACTCATTACCAACATTGTTGTATGAATAAACAAACGTCATCAGAGCATAACATATGGGACCTATTAATGATAATAGCTTGATTATTAAATAGGACAAAAACAAAAGTCTCTGGGTGTCTAGATTGTCCTGAGCTCAAGCTAAAATGAATGAGATAAAGTGTTCCTTTTATCTTCACATGCAAGTTCGAGAGGAGAGGAGAAATCCTCCATGTACAACATTTTGAATTAAGCAGAGTATTTGATTTATCTGACATTAAAATGTACTGATGCTCTTACAAATAAAATTATTCATTTGATAACATTTGAATTAACAAAATTAAAAGAAGTCTCTGGATGACTTAATTGCACCTTTGACACAGCAGTGAAACACAGTTTAACTCTCACAGAATAACACAGCTTAAAAGCACACATCATGAAAATGACAAAAGTTATTCTTTTGATCACATCAGCCTAAAATCAAAGATAGAAATAGTCTCTTTTGGTGACTATATTATCAGATTATAGCTAAATGAATGATTTTGTAGTAAATGTCTTGCTTTACTGAGAGGTCAGTAAAGGTCATCACTGGACAGTTCAAAAACCTTAATTTGACCCTGGGTAGGCCCACTACAGTATAAAGACGCGTGCGCCCATCTAACGTTCTCTTTTTGCCCTTCACCTCGCTTACACCTAAACTTTGTGGGACTCTCTGTATCTACATTGCTCGACCGGAGGTGAGCTCGCTCCCTACACTGAGCGTACAGAGAAATTTCCTGCGTACTGCTGGGCTAGTGAAAGCTAGCCCAGTGCCTTTTATTTAACCTAGAGATTTTTTTCTTCTCTCTTCGCATCTGCTTCGCTCGACGGCGCCAACTGCGTCACATCGCTACCTAGCTAACGGAGTTAGCAGGCTAGCCAGCAAAAGCGACTCGACGAAGAGGACGTCTCCGGACACGTTAGTACAGCTAACAAGCTTGACTCTTCTCAGCCATGGCTCCAGAGAAGGGAAAGCGTAAACCCAAAAATTCTAAGAAGACCAGCAGGCCAGCGAGCCCCAGCTCCTGGGCCTGCCCCAGTGGCTGCGGCTACTCCCTTTCGGCGACGGACACCCACGAGGCCTGTCCCGTTTACCTGGGGATGTTGCACGCTAAGACAGCGAGTCCTGCCCTCACTGTAGCCAGATGCTTGAGGCTGTGAGGAAGCGTCGAGTGGACATCGTGGTCAAGGCCATGGGTGGCTCCGCGGCGCGGGACCCAGACCTCACAGAGGCACTCACTCCCACACCGGAGCTCGAGGCCGTGGACCTGGAGGACAGCGGCCACGCTGATTGGGGGGACAGTAGCGGCCCCCGTCGGGGACTCCACCGTCGAGTTTGACACGAGAAGCCTGTTACGAGCAGACGAGCTTTCGCTAACATTCTCGGGTGAAATTTCAGACGACGAAGCTGAAAACGAGGACGAAGGGAAAGAAGAAGACTTCTCCCAGAACCCGACGACAGCTCAGCCAGAGACAGATGTCTCAATCCCGCTCTGTTCGACTTGTGTCGCAGAACGGCGGACACGCTGCGGATCAGCTGGCCAGTACCCGCACCTCGCCAACAGGAAACGAGGTTGGCGGGGAATTATTTCTTCGCAAAACAGCAGTCGGCCACGAGGCACAGGATGCCGATTTTTCCGGATTTCCTGGCGGAGCTCACTCGCACCTGGGCTGAACCTAGGGCTCACATGCTTCTGCTACTCTCCCAGTTCCTCGATGTCGCTGGAATGGAGGCAGCAGGAATCGGCAACGTCCCGCAAATGGAGGACACGTTGCCGGCTCACTTGGCCCCCAGGACGTCGGGCGCAAAGCCAACTCTGCCCAGCAAAGCCTGCCGCACCTCTGCCTCCCAGCTCGAAAAATGCCACCAGGCTCAGGGCCTCGCGGTCCGCGCCATGAACGCTTCGGCCATGATGCAAGCCTACTTGGCAGAGAAGCTGCAGGATCTCCAGCAAACAACAAACAAAAAGGTTGCGGCACAGATCCTGGAAGAAGCCCGCAAGGCGACTGACTTCATCCTTTGGATGATGGGGACCACGGCCATTGCTCAGGGGAGATGCATGGCTGAAGTGGTCATTGCCCAGCGTCACCTGTGGCTGACTTTGATGGACCTGCCAGAAGACCAGCGGTACCCCTTCCTCCACCACCCGATCGAACCGACGGGGCTCTTCGGAGAGGCTCTGGAGCGTATCCAGAGCAGGCTGGAGCAAAGACAAAAAAAGGCCAAAGCCCTACGTGAGGGGATGCCGAGAAAAGCTTTTGCACCCCCCAGAGACACCAGTGGGAGCAGGCCCGTGCAACCTCGACACTGCTCGGCCACACACCGTCCCCCGCAAAAAAGACCAGCTTACGACGGGGAGCAGCGGCAGAGACCCGCAGCAGGACCATCTCAAGCAAGCCAGTCCTGAACCAGGAACAGATTTGGTCCTCGACAAGCGGTTTCGCCGAGAACTTCCTCGACAAACCGGGACAGAAGGCAATAGTTGGCCTGACGAAACGGGACCACTTCACAGTTTTACAGGTTCGTCCGCCCATGTGGTATGAGAACCAAGACTTTAAACCCAGACTTTATGTGTGAAAAGCAGCAAAAAGCTGGTGACATTCGTGTGTACACAAAACAAAATGTTTCTACTATGTGTAAATAAGACGCTTTGTTCTTCGAAACACAAAAACAAAGTACCAAAAGCACAAACTGCCTGGTTCTTGACTCAAAAAACAACAAAAAAACACAGCACCATTTTTATGACAACAGTCACGATGAAGGGAGAGGGCAATCACCTCTCCTCTCTCGTGAAACACAAGGTGTCAGGTCAGAAGACAATGAGCCTCAGCGGGGCGTCTGGAGTCTGTCTGGAGCAGGCAGACTTCCTGGCGACTGCTGGTGGACAGGTCAGCTCGTCCGGGGCCAAGCGGGGGGGGCAACTGCTCCCCCTCCCACACCCACGACACACAGACAACCCAGAATACACATGCCCCACAGGCTCAGCACACACGCTCAGGCCTGGGGGGCGTGTCATCCAAACACGTGGGTCATGTCAACAGTCTGTCAAGGCCTCCGGCTGCAGTTCCACAAGAGGCCACCCCTGTTCACGGGGGTGCTGCTGTCAAACATAAACCCAGACCGTGCACACGTCTTAAGAGAGGAAATATCAACAATGATACAGAAAGGAGTGATAAATATTGTTCCAACACACAATATACACACGGGTCACTACAGCAAGTATTTCCTCGTGCCCAAACAAGACCAGAGCTTGAGACCTATTCTGGATCTCAGAGCACTGAACAGAAGAATAAAAACTTACAAATTCAGAATGCTCACGCTGAGACAGGTGATCCAGTCTGTGAGACCGGGAGATTGCACCTGCACAGTGGATTTGAAAGATGCATTTTTCCACGTGAGCATTTGGAAGAGACACAGAAAATATCTCCGCTTTGCATTCGAAGGAAAAGCTTACGAATTTCTGGCTCTACCTTTCGGACTAAAGACTGCACCACGAACATTTACAAAATGTCTGGACGCAGCCTTGACCCCACTAAGGGGTCAAGGTGTCAGAATTATGAATTATCTGGACGATCTGTTGATCCTCGCCGAGGACAGAGCAAAAGCCCAGCTGCACTCACAGATGGTGATGGCTCACCTGGAGGCTCTGGGCTTTGTCATAAACCTGCAGAAAAGCAATCTGTCACTATCCTAGATTACCGTATTTCTGGGTGTACAGGTCAACACCATTCTGTATAGAGCATGGCTCTCAGAGGCTCGGATCTCATCCATCCGCCTCTGCCTGGCACGCTTTCAGTTGGGCCAGAGAGTGTCTCTCAAACTGTGCCAGCGTCACCTGGGTCTTCTGGCAGCAGCCATTGCCTGCGTGCCTCAGGCCTTATTAAAAATGTGCGCTCTGCAGATATGGTTAAACAAACAAATGCATCCTGCCTCCCTCAGGCGGGCAGGGAAGATACCGATCAGCCCAGAGTGCATGACAGCCTTGGAACCCTGGAGGGCTCCTTCAGTGTTCACGACAGGCGTCCCGCTGGGACAAGTACTGTCTCGTGTGGTGATCACCACAGATTCTTCAAAGAGAGGTTGGGAAGCGTTTTGCAGAAACCAGCACGCCGAAGGGCTCTGGAAACAGCAAGAGGCAAGGGTCCACATCAACTTCCTGGAACTGAAAGCTGTTTTTCTGTCCATGAAGCACTTTTACAAGAAGGGGCTGATTACAACACAACACGTGTTGATAAAATCAGACAATTGTACAACAGTGTCTTTTATCAACAGAGAAGGGGGGACAAGGTCCCAACCCCTTTTCAGTCTGACACACAAGCTGCTCACGTGGTGCAACCCCTAAATATTGTCACTGAGAGTGACACACATCCCGGGCGAGCTAAACCACGGGGAAGACACCCTCTCCAGAGGGCCAATGCTAGCCTCAGATTGGAGGCTGAACCCACGTATAGTGGACCAGATCTGGGCACGATACGGGCGGGCATCCGTCGATCTGTTCGCCTGCAAAATCAGCACGCACTGCGTCCTGTACTTCTCATTAAAGGAAACAGACGCACCGCTGGGAACAGACGCTCTGGCACACAGCTGGTCAGCAGGGGTGCTAAATTATATGTTCCCCCCGTCCCTCTGATTCAGGCGACGCTGGAACGTGTACGCAGGGGAGCTCTTTTCCTGATACTCATAGCCCCCAGATGGCCACAGAAACCGTGGTTCCCAGAGATGATCTCACTGTTGTCAGGGACACCATGGCAACTGTCCCCCACAGGGATCTGCTGACTCAGGTCCACGGGCAACTCCTTCACCCATATCCAAAACTGTGGCAGCTCTCAGCCTGGCCGCTGAGAGGAACCGGCTGATGGCCTCCGGCCTCCTCGGTAACGTCATAAATACAATACAGGGAGCAAGATCCCAGTCAACCCAGACTCTCTACGCTCGCAAATGGCATGTTTTTGAGGCCTGGTGTCTAGAAAGGAATATCATCTCATATTCCTGTGACCTGGTCCAGCTCCTCACTTTTCTACAAAACCTGCTGGAAAAAGGTAACTCCTTTTCCACTATTAAGGTCTTTTTGTCAGCCATCTCGGCGTGCCACGAAGGCTGGGGAGGTAAATCACCCGGCGCACACCCTCTCATGATACGCTTCATGAAGGGCGTACTGAGGAAAAGGGCCCCCTGCAGGACCCTGGCCCAGACTGGGACCTACAGTTAGTCCTGGATGCTTTGTGTGAGCCTCCATTTGAGCCACTCAGCAGCATTAAGATAGATTTGTTATCTTATAAAACTGCTTTGCTCTTAGCTCTTTGCTCAACTAAACGTGTCGGTGACCTCCACGCTTTATCTTTGCACCCAATGTGTACCAGGTTTGCCCCAGACGGGTCAAAGGTCACCCTACGTCCTAACCTCGCATACGTCCCAAAGGTTCCAACTCTAAATCCCAGAAGTCTGGACTTTACGCTCTCAGCATTTCCTCCCCACCCTGTTCTCACTGAGGAACAGAGGAGGTTGAATGCACTCTGCCCTGTCAGGGCCTTGAGTGTTTACATCAACAGAACTGTCAGTTGGAGGAAAACAAACCAACTGTTTGTATGTTTTGCCAATCCTGCTGCGGGCAGAGCTCTTTCAAAGCA
>JBBPBX010007409.1:16018-27680 GCA_038048925.1 Garcialebias charrua
ATGCATCACAAACAATGATGAGTCCAGCTACAGACAGGAGGTGGAACACCTGGAGAGCTGGTGCAAAGAGAATAATCTTCACATGAATGTGAAGAAGACAAAGGAGATGATTGTGGACTTCAGAAGGAACAAACACACCCATGCCCCACTGAAAATAGGTGGGTCTGCAGTGGAAGTGGTCTCCAGCTACAAATACTTGGGTGTACACATGAATGATAACCTCAGCTGGAGCAACAACACCACCAGCCTGATCAAGAAAGGTCATCAGAGACTCTACTTCCTCAGACGGCTGAGACGTGCTGGTCTGAGCAGCCCAGTTCTCACCTCGTTCTACAGGTGTGCAGTGGAGAGCATCCTGTGCTCCAGCATCAACGTGTGGCATGGAGGCTGCACAGTTGCAGAGAGGAAAGCTCTACAGAGAGTGGTGAAGGCTGCACAGAAGATGTTGGAGTCAGTCTCCCCACCATCACAGACATTTACACCTCCAGATGCAGGAAAAGAGCCACCTGCATCATGAAAGACCTCACTCATCCAGCACACTCACTCTTTGCCCCACTCCCCTCAGGACGGAGGTTGAGGAGCATCAAGTGTAGAACCACTAGACTGAGGAACAGCTTCTACCCTGAGGCTGTTAGACTCATGAATAAATAAAAATAAAATAAAAAATAAACACTGCAAAATATCACATCATACTGATGCTGATCTGTTTTCTTGTTGCTGTGTTCATCTGTGACCATCTGCTCATACAAACTCATGTTCGTGCTGCTGTTTATTCCCACTATATTAGGCTTAGTGTATTACTAGTTGATGTTTTTCTTAGTTAATTCTAGATGTTATTACTGTTTTTCTCTTGCATTTGTTGTTGGATGTAACTGGGACCCCGTGTACATAATCTCGTTTTCATCACATGTACCACATGCGGTGCAAATGACAATAAAACTCTCTGTTGTTGGATGTAACTGGGACCCCGTGTACATAATCTCGTTTTCATCACATGTACCACATGCGGTGCAAATGACAATAAAGACTCTCTGACTCTGACTCTCTGACTTATGAGGGTTGATCCTTCTGAGACTGCCTCTCACTTCTGCTGCGGTCACTCTGAGGGCCTGTTTACACGGCGCGTATTTTGAGTGTAACCGCTACTTTCTCTTTGCGACTTTGCTTATCGCCTACACGACGCTGCTGGCCCCCCTCGATGACTCCGATACTTTTCTGACCCTGCTCTCAAGGTGGAAGTTTTTCGCTGACCCCCCGTTGATAATGTAAACATCTCCCACGGAGCTTTTGTTTGAACACATGCACGCAGCACGCACGCGCAGACAGCCGGCATTTTAACAATGGCGGTGGACTGGACAGTGGACACACGCACCACTTTCTGAACTATAGCTGATGGAATATATTTTGATTCTCATATTTAATTATTCTACAC
This sequence comes from Garcialebias charrua, assembly GCA_038048925.1. Taxonomy (NCBI): domain Eukaryota; kingdom Metazoa; phylum Chordata; class Actinopteri; order Cyprinodontiformes; family Rivulidae; genus Garcialebias; species Garcialebias charrua. The sequence continues at coordinate 17,451 of JBBPBX010007409.1, forward strand.
CTTACCTGCATCTGTGTTGGAAGAGAGCCAGCTGCCTGGATCCAGTTGTCGCTGTTAACGAGGCAGTCGGACATTTCACGTGTCACGCTGCACTATAACATACTAAATGTGCTATATATTAACAGTTTAACAATAATAAACAGTATTTATGTTAGCGTGGGAGATATTTACATTTATCTGAGCTAAATGAAGCTATCTGGACTCGTTACGTCATGCCTAACATGCTGCATGTTGAAAATGAAGACACCAGGTTGATTTTTAATTTATTTATTTATTCAACACCACAAACTCATGTCACAAACACTGAGAATTAAATTGAACACTTTTAAAAACACGTTAACCGAACTTTAATGAACTGGACTCTGTTGTTCATCCTGGTGGACACTGGACCCACATCCGAACCGCCGGTCCGCTTCGTGGAACAGCTTCGACCTCGCAGGAAAAAAATAAAAATAAAACCTCAGTTGGTTGTTCTGTGATCGAACTAAACACAAGGAAACATTATTAAGAACATGGTTTACCTTGTAGCGCTGCTGTAAATCAGCTGATTCTCACGGACTAAAGTCAGACATGTTGACTCGGTTCCGGTCCAGTCAGCAACTGGTGTGCAGATGAAGCGGTCCCACTTGGTGTCAAATCTGTTGACTCTTATCCAAATTCCAGCTTTAACTTGTTGTTAACTTGTTGACAACAACTTGTAGTAGCTGAACTTTTAGCCAGAGAGGAAAACAGGCTGCCTCGTCTGCTCTGTTTACATCAGGCAGCAGTGGCACGCATGCGCAGTAGTGAAGGTTCCAAAGATCACAGCGCCATCTACAGGCCCAGCATGGTAACTACAGTAAATTCATGAGTACGGGGGGTGGGGGGGGAGAGAGTCGTATCCACAGAATTCGCCCATGTCAACGCAAAACTTTCAACCTAATTAACATACCCAAAAGTTGCGTTTCCCCCACACAGTGTCCGTGTAAACAGGTCTTGAGATGCTCTTCATCTGGTGATGAGGTGAGTCTGGTGCTAGCTAGTCTGTTTGGGTCTTCAAAACGTGCATAAAACTTATTGAGGGCATCAGGCAGAGATGGGTCCCTGGGGCATTGTTTGCTCTTGCCTTTGTAATCTGTTATGCATTTGATGCACTTCCACATGCTCCGTGGGTCTTGTGAGGTGAACTATCCCTCGATCCTCTGTGCATACGTGGCCTTGGCCTTCTTAATGCCATCAACCAGTTATTTTCTGGTCTTTCTCAGCTCCTCTGTATCTCCGGACTTGAATGCAGTGTCCCTGGCTGCTAGCAGGGTGCGGACTTCTTTATTTAAACAGGGTTTTTTGTTGGGGTAACATTTAACATATTTTTTTATGGATACATTTTCAGAGCATGTGCTAATGTAACCCAGAACTGAGGAAGCATAATGTTCCAGATCCACTGAGCTCCCATTCGTAGCTACCTCCCTGAAGACAGACCAGTTTGTATTCTCAAAACAGTCTCTCAGCATGGAGGTGCTACCTTGTAGCCAAACTCTTATCCATCTTTGTTCCGGCTTGGAGCGTCTCAGCGGGGGAAGCTGTGCTGGGACCAAGATCAAAGAGCAGTGATCGGAAGCCCAGAGTGGTGGACGTGGCTTCGCCGTGCACGCCCCCTTCACATTTGTGTAGACTTGGCCAAGCGTTTTATTTCCTCTTGTTGCTGTGAAAACGTGCTGATTGAAGGTTGGGAGGGAGACCTGTAACTCTACGTGATTGAAGTCACCAGAAACAATGAAGAGCCCCTTAGGATATTTACATTGCAGCGAGGTGAGTAAGTCATGAATTTCTCCCTGGGCGTCATTAGCATTAGTATCAGGGGCTATGTAAATAACAGTGATTAGGATCACTGAATAGTCACGGGGGCATGTAATGAGGACGACACCTTACTGTTAACAACTCCACAGCAGCTGAGCAAAGCCTTTTGATAACAGCACAGTTTGAACACCAATCCTTGTGCACGTAAACACACACACCACCGCCTCGTGTTTTTCCCGTAGTCTCGGTGCACCGGTCCGTTCTGAAAAAGAGTCTGTCATCCAGCTCATAAACAGAGTCCGGTGTATCCTCAGAGATCCACGTTTCTGTCAGGCAGAGCACAGAGCACCTCCTCAACTCCTCCGACGCTGTTACTCTCAGTCGGAGCAGATCCATTTTGTTGTCCAGCGAGCGGACGTTGGACAGAAAAAGAGCCGGCATCGGGGGTCTCCCGGTTTTAGCGTCTGCCCGCAGTCTCGTCATAATTCCTGCTCGGCAGCCCCGCTTCTGACCTCGGGAGCACCGCTTCCTTTTCTTTCCCCTGGAGCGTGAACCGGAGCGCATCTGCTTCCAGAAAGATGTTCTTAACAGCTCCAATCTTCCGAGCTCTGATTTGAGTTCGTTGCTGATATCAGCTGTGCCCTGTGGTAAATCCGTTCCAATTCTTAACAGTTCAGTTCGGCTATAATTCACCCGCAAAAACCGCGCAGAGTCAGGTACAAAAACACTATTAAAATTACTAAAAACTAGGGATGAACCAGGAGCCCATGAAGCTGCAGCTGGTCTGAGCGCGGCCATCTTGGATTTTTTTTAGATTTCCAGGCTGAGCAGGAACCAGTTGAAAAAGATGGAACTAAACTCCAAACTAATGATCAGTGTTTTCCTGTTCCAGGTGGTCCACCCTCACCATCGCTTCAACCAGATGACCAAGCGTCAGGCGGCGGCGGTCTCAGTGCTCGTCTGGCTGCTGGTGATCGTCCCCGGCTTCCCATGCTGGCCTACAGCCACATCAAAGGTACAGAGGACAGGACCCAGTGCTTCTTCTTCACTTCCTACAAAGAGGCTTCCCGCGCCATCATCGTCCTGGTGGGCATGCACCGCATCCTGACGGTGCTGGAGTTCATCCTCCCCATGGCCATGCTGTTGTTCTGCTCCGTCCGGATCTCCTGCTTCCTGAAGCAGAGGCAGATGGGCAAACCTGGAAAGGTGCGCAAGGCCATGCGAATGTGCGCCGCCATCGTGGCCGTGTTCATCGTGTGTTTCCTGCCCACCACGGTGACCACCATCGGTGTCTGGGTCATCAAGTCGTTCCGCCCATGGGACTGTGCCGCCTTCTACACCTTCACCCAACTCACCATTGTGTCTTTGGGTCTGAACTTCCTGAACTCGGCTCTTGACCCGGTGGTCTACGTCTTCTCTAGTTCCATGTTCAGAAAGGCCCTGTTGGGAGCGATGCCAGGCGGGACAAAGACGAGAAGACGGCCTCTTCCTCAGGAAGCCAGTCCACCACGCAACAGGAGCTGAGGTCCATCAGAGGCAGCGAGGCCATTTAACCAGTCAAACACAAACTGGTTTTAGATTTCTGACTGTGCTCAAGGCTTCACTTCATCTGTCGATGCTCTCACTTCTGATCTGCAGATGAAACGACTTTAAATTTCAACGGTTCGTAAAGCGGTTTTCGTATTTCAGGGTCCTCTTTACGTCCTATTGGACTGAAGAGACGTTATCAGAAGAAATCTGAACAAGACCAGATCCATTAAGGAATGTACATCGCCCACCTTCTTACATACCACAGTTTCTTACCAAGATCTCCAGATCTGTTAGCCCTCAGAGTCTGTGTTGGAGGTGACTCTCGGCCACTACCACACTAAACCTTGGATCAATATTTGTAAAATTAACTGAGTTTTTACAAGTTTGTGTTTGCGGGGATCCATTAATTGTGGTTCTTGCTATCCTTTGCTGGCGGTTGATAATGTATTTACCACTGGTTGTGTCCTGTCCCCCAGCCTCATTGTTGTTTAGTCCTAAGAACTGGTGTGGTAGTAGCTGGGAGTCATCCTCTGCACAAACTCTGAGCACCAACAGTTCATGTGAATTCTTTGGAGATTTCTTAACACAAATTGAGCTTCGTTGGATTTTCCTTCTGTTTTTATCAAAGCTTCTGCAGTATTGTGGACTCTGTGCCGGTCCGTTGTAGTGAAGAGGAAGCTGAACTGCAAGGAGAAGCTCTCTGTTTACAGCTTGGTTTTCATTCCTACCCTCACCTCTGGTCCTGAACTCTGGGCAATGACAGAAATAACCAGATCCTGGATCCAGGAGGTCTAAAGGACTCTTCTCTGCAGGGTAGCTGGACTCTCCCTTAGGGTGAGAAGTTCAGTTCTCCAGGGGAGACTCAGAATAGAACTGCTGCTCCTCCACATCCAGATGAGACAGTGGAGGAGGTTCAGACATCTGGTAAGGACGGATCCTGGACGCCTCCAAAGGGAGGTGTTCTGGACATGTCCAACAGGGAGGAGACACCGAGGAAGACCCAGGACACACTGGAGAGACTATGTCTTTCAGCTGGTCTGGGAACATCTTGGAGTCCTCCAGAAGAGGCTGTGGAAAGAGATGTCTGGACCTCTCTGATCCAGCTGCTGCCCTCGAGACCTGATGATGCCACAGTGTTGGAACCTCTGGATCAATAAAGTTCTGTCTTAAGGGACATTGTGAAGAGTTTGTCATTTAAAGAGGTTTCCTTCATGTTGGAAACTTAACGTTGAAAGTTTGGTCCCCACAGCTTTGTGAAAAACCCTGGACGCCCCACGAACCCCCACAGCCCTCGAGGCGCCTTTAAGTGTCTAAGATGATCAAAGTCAGCACAGTGCATGAACTATTTGGAAGATCGAAAACAATTTGTTCAAATTCATGACATAAGATCCAAATTTAGTAATATCACATGTGGAGTGCCTCAGGGCTCAGTACTTGGACCCAGGTTATTTAATTTGTATCTAAATGACTTGGTTAATGTGTCAGACTTTTTTAGATGCATTTTATTTGCAGACGACACAACATTTATTTGTAAGGGTGATGATACAGAACATATGCTGGAGTTAATACAGTCAGAATTTGTGAAAATCCAAAATTGGTTTTGTCTAAATAAGTTATCATTAAATCTGGATAAAACTTATTACATGATACATAGCAACAGAAAAACAGATGTTCATGCTCCATTTTTGGTAGATGGAACTGAAATTTGTAAAGTTAGTGAGGTGAAATTTTTGGGTGTTATTATTGAGGAGAAATTAACATGGAGACCTCACATAAACGAATTGAGAACAAAAATATCTAGATCGATAGCAGTTCTGTATAAAGTAAGAGAGTTATTCACTGATAAAGCAATGTTTATGTTGTATTATGCAATAGTTGTTCCTTATTTGGTTTACTGTATTGAAGTCTGGGGTAAAGCGTGTAAAACTATAACTAATCTTTTGTTCATTTGACAGAAAAGAGCTGTACAAATTATTATGAAAAAAAACTATAGATATCCGTCGACTACTTTATTTTATCAACTGAAACATTTGAAGTTCTATGATTTGGTGAATTATAACATTTTGTTGCTTATGTATAAGGCACATAAAGGCATGTTGCCTGTCAATATTGTAAAAACTGTATGTCACAAAATTGCATAAGAGAAGATTTTGTTAAGAAACCATGGATGACGAAAGGATTGCAAAATGCATGTTAAAAAAAGAACTATTTGTATTCATGTTTTCTGAAAACTAGAACATTAGAGACAGAAGAAAAATACAAGAAATATAAAAATAAACTAGAAGGGATTATAAGAAAACAAAAGAGGGAATATTATTGTAGGGATTGGCTCCATCCCCTCCTTACATTCTGTGTTTGTTCCTCTGTTGGTCTGTCAGCTCAGTGTCTCAGGTGTTTGTGTTCATCGTTAATTAAGACGTGTATATTAGTCAGCGTTCATGTGTGTCTCATTGTCGGGTCATTGTCCCTGTTTCCCTGGTGTGTCGTACCCCAGCTCCTTGATCTGTGAGTACATCTCGTCTACATGTTTAGTGTTATTATTCCAGTCACAGTTAGAGCGTCCGTATTGTTTTGTAACTGCCACGTCAGTGTTTGTTTTCCTCTTATTAAAGTATTTTGATTTTACTCGTGCCTCTGTAAGTCTGCCTGTCTGCACCACGGGACTCATCCCTCACCCCGCACCAAACCGTGACAGAAATGACCCGACCATTTTGAGTCCCGCGGACAGGTAATTTAGACTTACCTCAGAGGCGGAGGATGTCTGCGTCGGCTCAGAGGGAGGTTGCAGTCGTCAGAGGTGGCGGGTTTCGAACCGAACCCGCTTGGAGCAGCAATAGACCTGAGCCGGAGCAGCTTCTGTCTCCTATGCTGGTTGTAGCAAGGAGGAAGCGCCGGGACGGCCGCTCCGACCAGTATTTTGTAAAGTATTTTGATTTTACTCGTGCCTCTGTAAGTCTGCCTGTCTGCACCACGGGACTCATCCCTCACCCCGCACCAAACCGTGACAATTATAGTGATTTACTACATAAGAGTAACGGTAATATGAAAGCAACATGGACTGTAATGAAAAGTGTTCTGAAAAAACCCAAGGTGAAAACGGGTATTTCAAAGTATTTTGTGGTGAACAATGAGGAAATCCATGATGAAAAAGAAATTGTCAATGGCTTTAATGATTATTTTGTCAATTTTGGAACTAGCCTTGCAGCTAAAATACCTAAAGTGGATGGTGATGTGAACTCTTTAATTAATGGTTGTGTAAATAGTTTTTTTGCTGAAAGGAACAGACAAAGAAGAAATAATGAATCTAGTAAACAAATTTTCAGACAAGAGATCCAAAGACTGGGCAGACATGGATATGATGTTTGTGAAAGATATAATGAGTCATGTTATTGTCCCTTTTACATATATATGTAATTTGTCTTTTTCGACAGGAACATTCCCAGATAGAATGAAAGTAGCTAAGGTTGTTCCACTCTTTAAAAATGGTGATAAATGTGCATTTACTAATTACAGACCAATTTCCTTGTTGCCACAGTTTTCAAAAATTTTAGAAAAATTATTTGTTAATAGATTGGACAAATTTGTTGATGGGCAAAATATTTTAAGTGAAAGTCAGTATGGGTTTAGAGCAAAGAATTCTACATCTATGGCTCTCATGGAGTTTATGGAAGAAATAACTACAGCTGTTGATAAAAAACAATATGGTATAAGTATATTTGTTGATTTAAAAAAGGCTTTCGATACAATAGATCACACTATTCTCCTTGAGAAATTGAATGTGTATGGCATTAGAGGACCAACGCTGCAGTGGGTACATAGTTATTTGAAAGATAGGAAGTAGTTCGTACAGATTGATGATGTAAGATCTGATTATTGTGATATCACCTGTGGCGTTCCCCAAGGCTCTGTACTTGGACCTAAGTTGTTTATTTTATATGTTAATGATTTGGTTAATGTGTCGGGACTCCTCAGATGTATCCTCTTTGCAGATGATACTACTTTCTTTTGTTTAGGTGAGGATATGAATCATATGTTGGAATTGATGAAGAAAGAGTTTGTCAAAATACAGACTTGGTATAAACTAAACAAATTATCATTAAATCTAGAAAAAACCCATTACAGTAAATGATATTTGGTAATAAAAAGAAAACTGCAGATGTCCAATTTATAAATGAGGATGGAGAGATCTGTAGAGTGAGTGAGATCAAGATCTTGGGTGTTGTCACTGATGACAAAATAACTTGGAAAAAACAGATTCTGTAAAAATGAAAATATCTAAATCCATTGCTGTACTGTATAAGGTTAGGGACCTATTGAATGACAAACCGTTGTATCTGTTGTATAACACCATCATTGTTCCACATTTAATTTATTGCATTAATGTTTGGGGAAAAGCATGTAAAACTATTACAAAACCTATTTTTATTTTACAGAAAAGAGCCATAAGGATTATTGCAAGAAAACATTACTGTCATCCATCTAGTATATTATTTTTTCAGTTGAAATTACTGAAGTTCCATGATTTAGTAGATTACCATATTTTAATGATGATGTATAAAGCTCATAACAATGCACTACCCTTAAATATTAGAATAGAAGAAGAATAGAATATATCTTTATTGGCATATTTGCACCAAGGTACAAAGTTTTGCAATTGGGGCGCGCACCATCCGAAGAGGGACGTACGCACGGAAGCCGCAGCAGTATAAAACCGCGCCACCAACAATCAGATATGAAAAAGGAACATACAGTCGGGTAATCAGTGGTATTCAAAAAAGAATCTATCACAATTTGTCTTAGGACACTCCATGATAAAGTCTAAAAAACTCTACCAGCTTTAGCACGGATAAGACAAGACATGTTGCATTTCATGGCAAGCAGGGAGATTGTCCGTGAAAGTCATTTCAGATAAGCACAGTCTGTAGATGTCATTTCAGCTCGGCTCCATTCTGAAAGCACACGGAGACCTCTGGGGGGGGGGGGGGCAGCGAGTTCTCAACAGCTTTTCACTCCAGGAGAAGATTTGCAGACAGCCTTCTTTTTCCAAGGTCGCTCACAGTCCAGATTAGATTAGTCGCTTATTTATTTTCAGGCCAGGCTACAGGCTTTTGACTGTAGCCTTGAAGTCCAGGTGCTGTTCAGGTCCAAATCGTCGAATCATGTGAGGTTCCGAGCTACAAATCCTCGACTGTGCCCTGATGGTTCGGCTGTAAACGAGTCCCAGAGCGTACCGCAGGTCCGCGGCTATCAGCTTGTACAACAGCTGGCTTGTTGAGGTCATAGCCCGGATCAGAGAATCTGGTTGAGCAAGGAGTCTCACCAGTGTGTTGCGGCCGCCTCCCTTAGTTTCCAGTAGCAGAAAACATCCGCCGATCCCAAAAAGCAGATCAACCTCCACCAATATTCCAATAATCCACAAAACTTCAACGTCTTCGACAGAAAGAACGGTCAGACACACTGACCACGATTCCATAGTTTATCCCACCGCCTACGTGTCGAAGGGGCAATCCGCCTCTCCCGGTCCGGTGCGTTTCGTTGAAAATGTTTTATCAATAGAGGAAACAGCCCACATAAAATCCATTTTAAATTGGTTCGCGTGAGCGCTGAAGAGTTAAGACGAGACAAAATGCAAAAGCAGGGAGGAGGAAACTTTAGGGGGGTAGAGGAGCAAAAAGAGATGTGACCTGCTTCGCCGAGTGCTGGAAGTAGAACATATAGAAGTAGAAGATATATTTACATGTATAGGGTAATAGGGTCACACATATATATCAGAATCAGAATATATCTTTATTGGCATGTTATGCACCGAGGTACAAGGTTATGCAATTGGCGCACGCACATCTTAAAGAGACGTACGCACGAGCCGCAGCAGTTTGAAACCGCGCCGCAACAATCAGATATGGAAAAAGGAATAGACAAAAACGGGTAAGAACGTGGTATTCAAAAAAAAGAATCTATCACAATTTGTCAGGAGACACTCCATGATAAAGTCCAAAAAAACTCTACCAGCTTTTAGCACATATTAGACAGGACAAGATGCATTATGACGGCAGGCGGGAGGTAAAGTCTGTGAGTAATCAGTTCCAGATAAGCACAGTTCGCAGGTCTCAGCCCGGCTCCATCTGAGAACGCACACACAGAGACCTCTGGGGGGAGGGGTGGGGGAGGGCAGCGAGTTCCCTTCAGCTTCCCAGCTCCAGGAGAAGATTTGTAGACAGCCTTCAGTTCAAGGCTGCACAGAGACCAGATTAGATTAGTTGCTTTATTTTTCAGTCAGGCCACAGTGTACTTTGACTGCAGTCTTAAGTCCAGGTGCTGTTTCTGGGTCCAAATCGCCGAATCGAGAGAGGTTCCGAGCTACAAGATCCTTCCGTATGTGCCCTGTTTGAATCCGGACGGCTGTAAACGAGTTCCACACACCGCAGGTCCGCGGCAGCCACCGCTTCTCCCACCGTGCGGTTCAGCCCGCACAACAGCTGGGAAGGTCATCATAGCCTGGATCAAAGCATTTTCGCTGAGCGGAAGTCTCGCCAGCACGCCGATCGCGGCGGTCCTCCTCAGCCTTCAGTGGCAGAAACAGCCACCAGTATCCCAATAATCCACAGAGATTCCACGTCCCCGACAGAAAGAGCGGTCAGTTACATTAGCCTGCTCCTCGAGTCCATAATGTAGCTCACCGCACGCGTGTCGATGGGGCTCCCCGGCTCTCCCTGGCCGGTGCGCTTCGCGGAATTTTTTTTAATCGATAGTATCGATAGAGGAAATAGCCCAGAAAACAGTCCACGCACATAAATCCATTCCAAATTGGTTCGAGCGAGCGCTGAAGAGTTACAGACGAGACAAATGCAGAAGCGGGGGGGGGGGAACCAGGGAGGTGTAGGAGCAAAAAGAGATGCGACCTGCTCTGCCGAGAGCGGAAGTAGA
>JBBPBX010007409.1:32321-51563 GCA_038048925.1 Garcialebias charrua
GTTGGGGGTCTCATGAGCATGTGAGGGTCTCATGAGCATGTGAAGTGTTCATTTACAATGAAAAATTCACACTTCATCACAAATGAGTTCAGTAACCTGTTCATGCAGGTTGTCACGGACGGCCTCGGTTAGTGTGTGTGTGTGTGTTCTCACAGTTTGTGTGCCTTCATGTGATTTTGTATGCAGTAAAGCTTAGCAGAAATGTTCATGATCATCTCGCCTGCTGAAGCATTACGGGCTGCCGCGTGTTATGTCCTTTACTCCAAAGCAAATGATAAACTTATTATGGAAAGACACGAAGCAGAGATTAAACATCAGAGGACAAGAGGCTGGGAGATCAGAATCATAATCAGAATATCTTTATTGACATTGCACCAAGGTACAACGGGGATATGTATGCACAGTTGTCCGAAAGATGGACTAAGTGTACAAAGCTGCAGCTGATTATCAGCGTGGCCATCTTATTCCGTATCAGAATAATAATCTTAGATATGAAAAAGGGAGAAGAACCATGAGGGTAGATAGTGATATTACAAAAAGGTCTTTCACATCTTGTCTATTAGGACACAATTTGAGACAGATTCAGATAAGCCTGATTATTGATTTTTTTCAGGCAGACAGATTTTTTTCCTGCAGCCTTGAGTCCATCTGGACGATCCAAATCCAAAACGGTCTAATTGTGGGAATCCGTTCCACTGATCCATGCTATGAATCCTCTTCCAGGTTGGACCCACCACGCTGACAAGTCCCAGAGGCCGCAGGTGGCCTGCGATTCTCATAAATCGCCTCCACCTTATGGTAAAGCTCGTAAAGCAGCTAATTTAGTGAGGTCACGGCACGGCTCAAACTTTCACACTGAAGTCTTCCTCAGTTTCCAATAGAACAGGGCTCCGCAGAAGCCGAACAGCAAAGCACCTGCCATTATAAATCCAATTATGTAAACATCTTCAACGTCCTCCACAGACAGGACTGAGAGACACATCACCTTCCACTCTCTCCAGGAATCCATGACGTAACTGCCAGAGTGCATCTGTGCTGGGCAAGCTGGCTCCCACGGGCCTTGTCCTTGGGTGTCCTGAAAGGCGCTTTTAAATAAAATTATTATTATTATTATTATTATTATTATTATTATTATTATTATTATTATTGTCACTTTGTAGAAAAAATATTGTCAATAGAGTTGATTGTCCATGATACCAAATCCATAATCTCAATTTACGTTCGAGAGATGAGTGCCGAGGAGCTGCAGACAAAACAGAGAGCCGAGCAGGGAGACGGGAGACGGGAGAGGAAAAGCAGAAGCAGCCGCTTGCGACCAGAGCGAGGCAAAAAAAAAGATGGAGAGATCAGAAGAAAGAAAGCAAAAACTGAAAAAGCTAAAGTAGAAACATTTCTTCCAAAATATAACATGAACGCTGAGAGACGGCTAAAATGCAACAAAGAAGCTGAAACTGAAATTTTCAAGCAAAAAGCAACAAACATTTTTAAAAGCTTAAAGTAGCAGATCATTACCTAAAAAGCACTAAAAAATTTAAATGGTAAATGTAAATGGAGCTTATTTATATAGCGCTTTCTAGCCCCCTGTGAGGAGCCCCAAAGCGCTTTACAATACCAACCATCCACCCATTCATACACGCATTCATACACCGGTAGCGGCAGACTGCCATGCAAGGCGCCTTTCCAGTCCAACCGGGAGCAACTCGGGGTTAAGTGTCTTGCCCAGGGACACAACGACACATGGTGTGGGGAACCAGGATTCGAACCTCCAACCTTCCGATCGGGGGGCGACTGCCATTACCACTACGCCACGGCGGCCAATTTAAATTGCTCTGGTGATGGGCCGACTAACAGATGAGGTCAGGCAGGAATCCCCATGGACTATGATGTTTGCAGATGACATTGTGATATGTAGTGTTACGAAACTACTTCCCTTCCCAGCTCGTTCTTATCTTAATGGAGAGTAGTGGTCGCAACTAAAAGTGTGTGATAAGAAAAAAAGAAAAGAAAGAAACTAAACAGGCACCTGACAGAACACAGAGTGAGGTTTGGGGCTTACCTCAAGATGTCCGATCAGAGTTTCTCCACCAGCTGACATCTTTAAAGGGGCGAGCCCGCACGGTGCTTCATCCGTCAGATGATCTGTTCATTAATTGTTGTTGTTGCTTTTCTTTATAGTTTTCCTCTTTTCTTAAAAACGCACCACTTGTGATTTTTCTGTAGGTGGTTGATTTCTGTAGGCGTGTAAACTCCCCACTGCGCCCAGCCGGTTCATCAGGACAAACCCTGTTCCTCCCGGCCAGCAGGCGTGTAAACTCCCCGGTACATTACTGCGTCCAGCCGTTCATCCAGGACAAACTTTTCCTCTTCCTCCCGGCCAAAACATCCGACGCCCCCCTCTGGGTGATCAGCCCGAGGTGAGGACTCTGTTCCCCCAGAGTCCACCCGCACCGTCTCAAATTGAAATCCTTCCTTTACACGTTTTCACATAGCAGCTCCCACAGCCCAAAAGCCTCACAGCCGCTCCCAACACACGCTACTCCATCAATCCATCTCTGCAGTCAATCAATCTTCTCATCACCCCCAGGTGTGCTGCCAGCTCAGCTAAAACCACTTGTGTGGCTGAGCCCCGCCCCCTTCACCAGTGAACTGTCAAAAAGGTGCCAAAAATAAAAATAACAAACAAACAAAAGACTGAAAAAAGTGTGCCCACGTAACAGTAGTGAGAACAGGGAACAGGTGAAAGAAAACTTGGAGAGGTGGAGGTATGCACTTGAAAGAAGAGGAATGAAAGTCAGCCGTAGTAAGACAGAGTACATGTGTGTGAATGAGAGGGAGGAGGTGGAACAGTGAGGCTACAAGGATCAGCGGTCACAAAGGTGCAGGACTTCAAGTACTTAAGGCTGAGTTAGACTCGCACTTTGGTCCGCAGGCTGGAGCGCGCCCGCCGCGCGTGCACTCAGCCGTGCGGCGAAATGCGTTTACAGTGTTGCCACTGTGTTTATGGTTGACGCACGGCGGCGCATGGCAAAGTGCTGTTCTTTTACGGACCAGCAGGAGGCAGTACCCTCTAAAACCTGTGCATATGTTGCAAGAAAGGTGTAGAAGAAGAAATCTACCGTAGAAGAAGAACTGTTTGAAATCACACAACAAAAACAAATAGCTTTCCGCTCGCGTGCTGAACTGTTGTCTTTATTTGCGGTTTTAATGCATGGAGTCAGCGGAGGAGAAAGCGATCACGTGACTTTTGGCGAAAAAACAAAAGAAAAGTCCGACTCCAGATCAGGAACGAAGGAGAATTTAATACATTTTGTGTCACAAAACATTCCTCCATGCGTCGCGACTCCGTCTCCACGACCACAGCGGCGCAAACAGCTGCAGGCTCCGGCGTGAAGAGGGTGAAGGCTGTCGGGTGGGGACCTGTCAATCAAATCGTAGCGCCCACCGCGCGCGCAGAGGCTTGCGGAGTTTCAAAAATTCAGAGGTGCACGACACGCGCTAATCCCACGCGCGGGGCCAACGCGCAGGGGCGGGGACTGTGAAATTGCGTCACTTTTGGAGCGCGCACCCTCACGCGCAGCGCGACGCGTCGAGTATGAATCTAGCTTTATGGTCCTCTGTCCAGGAAAATGGCGAATGTAGTAAAGAGGTGAAGAAGAGAGTCCAGGCAGGATGGAGTGGATGGAGAAAAGTTTCAGGAGTGATTTGTGACAAAAAGGTGTCAGCAAAGATCAAAGGAAAAGTTTACAAGACAGTGGTGAGACCAGCTATGTTGTATGGTCTGGAGACAGAGACATGGACAAAAAGACAGGAGACAGAGACATGGACAAAAAGACAGGAGACAGAACTGGAAGTGTCAGAAATGAAGATGTTGAGGTTCTCCTTAGGAGAGACAAGGATGGATAAGATCAGGAATGAGATCATCAGAGGTACAGCACATGTTGAACAACTGGGAGATAAAGTTAGGGAGGACACACTGAGATGGTTTGGACATGTCCAGAGGAGGGACAGTGGTTTGGACATGTCCAGAGGAGGGACAGTGGGTATATTGGTAGAAGGATGTTAGAAATGCAGCTGCCAGGAAAAAGACAAAGAGGAGATATATGGATGCAGTTAGAGAGGACATGGAGGTAGTTGGAGTGAGGACAGAGGATGCAGAGGACAGAGTGAGGTGGAGGAGGATGACTCGCTGTGGAGACCCCTGAAAAGGGAAAAGCCGAAAGAAGAAGAAGAACTAAACAATTTAAAGATAAATTTTATGACAACATGCATGTTTTTGGTCTGTGGGAGGAAACTGGAATATCCAAAGAAAACCCACGCAGCACGGAGAGAACATGCAGACTCCACACAGAAAGGCCCTCAGCTGGGATTAGATCTGACAACTTTCTCACTGAGAAGCAACAACTCTACCAACTGATCCACCGTGCTGCAGGAAAGACAACATTCTTATTCAAATCAAATTTAATTTAAGAGGAACAGTGTCAATACCATCAGGAGATTTTTGCTCTATGGCAGAGAATGTTAACTGCCCATGAACCATGTGTTGAGTTAATAGAGTTATTTCCTTTCTCAGAGAGAGCTGAGAGGAGCTGATGTCATCCTGCATGTAGCTGTGTGGCCGAGGTCATCAGTGTGTGCCTCTGAGCCGGGAGCTGATACCTGAGGCAGATTCTCCTCACTGGGCTCCAGGCATGTAGAACTTCTGAACATCTGTGTAACCAGTTGTGAAAGTCTGTCCTTGCCAGTGAAACCAGTTAAAATTATTCTCCTGGCTTCTTTAAGTAAGATAAGAAGATATTTCTTTCCAACAAATACAGGCACCACATTCAGAGAAAACAGGAAACAATCATTTCTTTCACTCAATCTTTGGTTTTCACTTTAACCTAAAATGTGATGTTAAAGAAATGAAGGAGAGCTGTTTACATTCATTCAACCTTTATTTCTACAGGTTAGTCGCATTGAGCCTCAAGGACTCATTTACAAGACAGACCTGATTTAACATAGACTGACGACAACAGTGTACCGTCATAAAAGAAGACATGCAAATTGGGAAAAGTAAATGGAAGAAAATTTTGTTTAAAAAACAGCTGCATTCAAAAGAGATATAAAAACTAAAAACAGGAACATGTCTCCATTGTTTTTTACCATGAACTTAGATGTTTGAAGCCACTTAGAGAAGTCAAGGTCGAGAGCTTCAGATCTTTTTGCAAGAAATTCCAGGAAGCAGGAGCAGAGTAGGAGAAGGTCCTTTTGTCTAGTTCAGTTCTCACTGAGGGAACACTGCAGGTAATCATGTCCTGAGAGCGCACGCTGTAGCTGCACTCACGCAAAGACATGTAGGAGGAGATGTATGAGGGCAGCAGACCAAGAAGTGATTTAAAGATGAAAATGTACCAGTGGAAGAGTCTGTGTGAAGTTAATGATGTCCAGTTAACCAGTGAATACTGGGTGCAGTGGTGGGTATGATAATCACAACCAGTTATGAGTCTTAGTGCACCTTGATAGACAACATCCAACATCTGCAGAATGTACCATGATAGACAACATCCAACATCTGCAGGTGCTTGTAGGAGCATTCATGTGGAGGGAAGGAAAGTCACAGATACAAGATGTTTCCTAACATTCAGAGTTAGACATGATCTGTTTCTGAAAAAGAAACCCAGTTTAACTTTCAGTTTCTTTACCAATGTTTCCGTGTAGCGTTTAAAAGAGAGATGTGAATCGACCAAGATACCCAAAGATTTGTAGGAATCAAAAAATGCAGTAAGAGCATCATTCAAAGATAAAATCAACGGAACAACTGCTTGGACAGACTTCCTGTTTGAAAACTACATCCCTTTGGTTTTATCTGATTTTAAGACAAGTTTGAGACAGAACACATCTGACTGGATTATGTCAAAAACAGACTGTAGAAACTGGAAAGCCTTAGCTTGACCATAAACAACTGTATCATCAGCATAGACATGTAAGGATGCATCAGGGACACTCTGACCTACATTACCTATGTAAACCCTGTACATGAACCTTGTAATGGTTTCTGCACTCTCTTGTAACACGGTGAGATCTGGTAGCCCTCAGAGTACATCTTAAGGATGACTTAGCTGCTGCCACAACACACTTTTGCCCACTTTCTGTAAATCGTAGCTTTTTTCTTGGCTGAGGCCGACTAGCTGTGGTGGCACACTCATGACACCAACAAAAAGTTAATTTGTTGTAGCACATCAAATAACTACTTTCTGATATGTTTATTAATTTCTGTGCAGTTTGTAAAATATTTTGCTAAAACCATAAACAACTGAACAGACTACATGGGCAAAAATCATTATCGCCCTTTTTCCTTCGATGGTAGGTAATTCATTTATCCATCCGTTACCTTAACCTGCTTCTTCTGTAGGTAATTATAAAAGCTAACAGTTATGACTCACCAGGGTGTTTCTTCAGCTGCTGCTTTATTTGTTCTGCCTGAAGCGTTTGTTTCTGCTGACCACCTTGTCTAAATTGTTCAGGAGCTGTCTCATCATCTTTAATAATTATGTTGCTGTTGTTGTTGTTGTTGTTGTTGTTGTTGTTGTTGTCGTCGTCATCGTCATTTCTTTAATTGCTTGTGTGTGTGTTTTATGCTTCCCTTTGTATACCGATTGATCCAGGCCTGCCATTTCTTTTGTTTGTCTGAGTTCCCTTCCTGCCCCCACACGTTTAGAGGACGGACTGGGAAGCCCACTTCCACCAGTACACTTACAGAGGGAATGTTTCAGAAAGGTCTGGTGTCATTTACATTTCAAAGTGGAATGCTTCAGCCTGACAGCTGAGGAGAAGCTGGATGCTTTTCAACACATTAGCCTGAGATGTGCAGTTCAAAGCCATGTTGCTCATTTCATGTGTTTTTCTGAAACCTGGCTGAACTGGTAAAGATGGAGAGGAAGGATGAAACTGAACAAGATGAACAGATCCAGGTGGGACAGAAGAATAAACGGGTAGAAACATGAATGACTGAGGCAGATGAGGAATAATTTTAGAAAGACAACAGGAACAGCCAGAGAAATATTAAAGTTGTGTGTGTGTGTGTGTGTGTGTGTGTGTGTGTGTGTGTGTGTGTGTGTGTGTGTGTGAGAGAGAGATGAAAAACAAAGAGGGTGCACCTTGCTGTCTTAATTTGAATATTTTTCTTCTTTTTGTGGAACGATTGATAAAACAAAGCAGTGTCAGAGTTTTGAAGCTCGGATGTGGGGGTGTTGCAGGGAGGACGTGCACTGCTGTGCATGGAGGGAGGGAGATAAAGGGATGGAGGGGGGAGTTGAATGTGCAGCCTCTCCCTGTCTCTCCCCTCGTTTCTCTATGAGTCTCTCATAGTTCAAGTCTGGATGTTTTTGTGAGCTGAAGAAGAAGAGGATGGGTGACGTGTGACAGAAGGTGCTGCACTGGAACGAGGGAAACTTAAAAGATACGACTGTGGAGAGAGGAGACTAGAACAGGAGGACAGGAAGAGGTAGGAAGGAGAAACTTACCAGGATTCAGGAATCCAACGGCAAGAAGAAAGCCAACAAAACCGCAAACGAGTACGACAAAAAACCAAAGACGAAAAGAGAAAGACGAGTTGTCACGGGATTCAAATTAAAGGATACACCAGCAGAACTTTGTGGTCCAGGATGGACAAAGTGGAGAGAGTGATGAAGATGGTGAAGAGGATGTCACCGAGGAAGAAGAGGGACAAGAGGGGACCAGGAGATCTGGAGAGCCCGGACACCCTGTGTGACGAACTGTGTCGTTTCAGCCTCTGCATCACCGGTGAGTCGGCAGCTCCACGTGTTAGTGCGTGTGTGAAGGTGAGGAGTGACACGAGAGGACCACGTGTCTTCTCTGAACATCAACACACTCTGTAGTGTCTTGTTCACTGAGCTGCAGGACCATCTCACTTCCTCATTCCCATCCTCAAACATGCAGTCCCGACTTTTAGTCAGGTGTTACAAACGCTGGTTCATTCATTAGATCTTGGACTGAGAGAATGTCAACTGATGCTCATGTGTTCGTATGGAGGATAGAAACCAGTGCATGTGATGCAGGTAGTGGTGTTTTAAATGGGTTGCTACAAAATATTACTTTCAAAATGGATTGCTGGTCATCTTTCTGTACCAACATGTAACAAATGAACAGACTCAGTTACTTTTATAATATTATATTAGGTGCTGAGATTAAATCAGTATCCAATAAGCAGTCCACTACGGTGCAAATTTATATCATTTTTTGACTGTATTCTTTGTTATAATTTATTTCTATAATGCTTATTTTGTCTGTACTTTTTCCTGTTCTAACAAGGTTAGTCAGTCCTCTGTACGGATTCTTCTTTGTTGAAATAAGACTTGTTCTACGTTTCACTTTGCCAACAGTACTACTTTTTATCAGCTATGATTCCATCGATTAGTTCTGCATTTTGCTGTCTGCATCTGTTGCACAGTGAGATGTTTAACTTTTTTAGCTGTTGACATCTGATTGTGTGCTTCTTACTGGCCTGGAAGTAGATGGCAACCAGCACTCATGAGGAAATGTGCAAAATGTCTAAGGATTTTTGCAGGTTTCTCATCTTCCTCACATCAGTTATGGACGTTTGCACTCCTGCCACTTGAGTTTTAATAATGTCACAACATTTCTGTTGAAACTGATTTTTAACATTTTATTTACACAGATGAATCACATTCACTCATTTACAAGTGACACCTGTTTAGACAGACAAAATGTAATGAAAGGGACACATCTATAGGATTAGGAGGCAAAAATAACCCTATCAAACTCACTCCTTGGGTGAGGAGAGAGAGCCTGAGCGGTGAGTGTGTCCAAGGACACTCCAGAGGCACTGTAGGAGTTCTGATAAGAATGTACAATCAGTTCTCTCTGATGAGATCTGTAAACACTCCCAAGGAGTGCCGAGGTCGACCTAGGACAGCACCAGAGGGAATCCAAGAGTTCTGAAATGATGATGCAATGTTTATTCAGCCGGGTCCCTCTGATAGGTCAGCAGACTTCCTCGGTGGGAGGGGAAGGGAGGGGGCAGAGCATTGCATTTACAGCACCTCCAGGTGAATAGAGATGAGGTGGCCTGTCAAGGCCAGCTGGGGAGCCAAATTCATATAAGCAGCTTTTGTTTTGGGAACAGGAATAACTTTACTGATTCATGTCTGCTTTGAGTCTTTGCTGGTCCTCTCGAATCCCAAACAGCCACATTAAGTGGACACATTGCTGGTCCGTGCCTGAGAGTATTACCCGAGATCTGATCCATCCTGCCATCAAATAGGGGTCACAAGTATCCTGCGTTTCTTACTAATCACATCCAATTTGCGGTTCAGTTTGCAAAGCAACTGAATCTTTTTTGTTTGGGAAAAAAATGGATCAAATGCTGGACATGATGGAAACAGTGTTTGTAAAAATGCAGACTTGGTTTGGACTTAACAAATCATCGCTAAATAAAAAAATGGTATTTAGTAATAGAAAAAGCACAGTTGATGCTACACTTAAAATTAATGGTAATATAATTAGTAAAGTGAAAGAGGTGACATTTTTGGGTGTAGTTATTGATGAGAACCTGACCTGGAAATATCATCTTAATTATTTGAGAACAAGGATAGCCAGATCTATTGCTGTATTATATAAGGCTAAATAATTATTTAATGATAAAGCATTACGGTACTTGTATTATATAATGCTATTGTTCTTCCATATTTTACTTATTGTGTTGAAGTTTGAAGGCATGTAAAACATCTACAAATTAATATTATATTTTTATTTTACAGAAAAGAGCAATAAGAATCATCACAGAAAAGCATTGCACTCACCCATCTAACATACTATATCAACACCTAAATTTATTAAAGTTTTATGAACTGGTTGACTATGGAATTCTTCAGGTTATGTACAGAGCTCATACAAATTCCTTACCTCAAAATATTCAATCTTATTTTATTAAGAGAGTCAGTAATTACAAATTAAAAGGACTATATGATTGTGAAACCAAAAATTTGAACAAATTCAAAGGAACGATGCACATCAGTTCAAGGAATAAAACTGTGGAATGTTTTGGATAATAATTGTAAAAAAAAAGCTTCCTCAATGTTTTTGTTTAAGAAAATGGTAAAAAGTAGTTCATTGAAAAAATATGAAATTAATTAGCATATTCTTATTGAAATCGGTTGTTCTTGGCACGTAGTTGGTTTTTGGCTTGTTATGTTAGACTATTTATGTTTGAATTAGTATTTTCTTCTTTTTTTTAAAGGAGCAGATGTTATGTTTTTTTCTTCTTTCTGCTGCCTTTAATTTTCTTTGTAAATTGTTTTTTGTTTTGTTTTAATAATTATTCAATTTTAACTGAAAATGAATAAAGAATACATTAAAAAAATCTGGGTGCTCGAGGCACGGAGAAGCGGAGGAGGAGGCGTCTGCTTTCGCCGAGGGCAAGCAAGAAAAAAGTTATAACGTTTAAAAGTAAATGTCCAGGTGTACATGCCACATTGATGATGATAATGCTTATTATTATTGACTGATTCAAATCTGCCTGCTTCATTTTAAAAGTGCACTCAAGCAGAATAAATCGGTAATGCAGGGGGAGGTGGACATCACACAGTTTGATCACAAACTCTGAATTCAAACAGACTTCAGCTGAAAATTCATATTTCTGTGCAATTTTCTCACATTTGTGATGTTTATAATCACCGATTCTCTGAGCTCAGTGTGAGAGCACCGTCAGCGAAGCCATGAGCTCGAGTGAACAAATCTTTGGCGCATCAGTGGTCAAAGAACATCTCATTGTCTTCACAGATAATTTGAGGATTTTTTTCACCTAATCGCATCACAGCATGAAGGAATAAATGTGCTCCTGTTTCTTGGTATTTCTTCAAAGTCATAGTAAAGATGGACATAGGTATTTCTGCAGAAGAGTGTGTTTATTCTGTGGAGGAAAACAAGTACAGGTGGTCCCCGACTTACGAACGAGTTCCGTTCCTACGCCCGTTCGTAACACGGATTTCAACGCAAGTCGAAATACACATACACACTAGCCGCCACATATACATGTACATGTACGGTACTGTACAGTTACCAAGCACTTTGCCTATCCTAACACAGTACCCTACATATCAAAAAACACATACAGTACATTTGGAGCCATGATGAAGGGAAAAAAAGAGTTAATTTCTTACTGGGAGCTGGTCAATTCTTCCTCCGTCTGTTAGCATGTTAGCTCGTGCACCTCCGAGCTCCTGTATTTCCATGTGCAGTCCAGAGTTAGCATATTAGCCCCTCCTGACCTCCTCTGCTCCGGTCTGCCTGAGGTCTCCTGTAAGTTTCCAGCGCGTCAAGCTCCCCCCTCCCTCCCTCTTGCAAGTTTTGTTTCGGCACTGTATTTTCTGGTGTAAAGGCGCATAAACCACGTAACTCGAACAATGCTTTTCAATCGGAGGGCGTTCGTAACCGCGAAACGTCGTAACTCGAGGACTACCTGTACTTAAAAACGTTTCTGTGTTTGGTCATTGTGACCATTTACTCACTTGACTGACATGAACCACTGACTGAAACCAAGGCAGTGAGCATCTTAGTCATTGGTTTACCTTTTGTTATCACTGTCATGCTTCAACAGAGAAGAAATGTGACCATATTGGGTGCTTTTCTGAGTAAATGCAAATAAAAACGATGTAGTTCTCAGTCGCCCTACAGCTGTCTCCTGTGAGCTTTACAAACACCATGCAGTGATGTCATCAAGTTCATTTTGCCAAGATGGCTGGAGATTTGCTGCATACTGCTGCAGCGATGTGAACTTAACTCTGCGTTACACGTTGTGCAGACAGTTTTCTCAGGAAAGATGCGAGCGCGATCAGGCTCTGAATCGATGCAGGATGCCCGCACGGACCTCACACATGCAGAGGTGGATTTGGTGGGAAGCCAGGCCCAGGCCACCACAGAAGAAGAGTAGTGACCCAAATCAAAATGAGAAGTTGTCTGATGGAGAAAACATTTAAAGACCTGCTACCCAGGTGACAGGAGGGCGAGCTGTGTGGGGGTGGGGGGTGCCAGATGGTGAGAGACCTTGCTGCAGCTCTCCTCTAGATAAACAGTATTTATTGACTCCTCTGTGCTCCATCTGAGACCCGGCAGAACCGATCCGAGGACCTCGATTAATCATTCAGTAGTGTCAACGTATCGACAAACAGTTTATTCTTGTTCTTAGGTTTGATTGTTGAACGATGCAAACCTCAAACAAGCTTTTGATCTAAGGAAAAACTCATTCAAACAATATAAATGGAACAAACTGTCCAAGTAAAGATTGATTGTTTTTTTATGCAAAGACTGACAAATCAATTTCCCTCAAATTATTTTGTTTACTGCATTCTGTGCTTTATACACTACCAGCTTAATTAATTGGTTCCAGCATTTAGGTCCCTCTTGGCTGGGGTAGTTTTGAGCCCACAGTTTGAGTTACCTCATGTTTTTCAAAGGCTTTTTGGAAGTGGTTTATAGAAAAATCAAATTTGTTTTATTTTATATTTTTTACTTGCTTTGATCATGCTCAGTGATTAAAAATACTAACAAAGTAAATCTGGGACAAAATTCATGGATATATTTGCATGCTGGAGCAAGGAAAATACGTAGACCCATTTCCCATCCTCCGCTTTCATCTTGTTTTCTACCAATATGTTGAGAAAACAGTGAGAAAAAGTTAAAGTTCATAATGCAGGTGCCATGAGACACATTTGGAGTATATTATAGAGAACAGAACAACACTTGTGGGAGCTGAGAAACAAGACCTTTTCAATTGGCTTTCTTTAAAAGAGTGTTCAGAGGCGAAGAAAGTAATTCTCCTCTTATCCCCAGGAAACCAAAACCAATCTCCGACCATCTTGTACACGCACACATGCGGACTGGCTGTGTTCTTTTGCTTTTTGCAGTTTGTTTGGTTATTTGCAGGCCGACATTTTCCGAGAAAGGACAGTGACAGTCTAATAGCTACTAATTTGTTGAGGAATGAACAAACATTTATGACAAATGTACTTTGTAATTCTAAAAGGCTTTGGTGAATAGTAGAGAATATTTGACTTTTGAAGTTCTGATTTTTTTTTTTTTTCATTTACCCTTTATGAGGGCCTTTACTCAATGAGACAGGTAGTCTCTTTGAGTCACGAGAACTCATTTTCAAGAGATACCTCTTTTTGGGAGCGGAAGGTGGGGGTTAAGGGCCTTGCTCAGTGGCCCAGAGTGGGGCAAATGAGGGTGGAGGCAGGTGTGGGTGTTTCACCTTTGCAACCACATTTTTTTTATGTTGACAGTACTGGGAGTTGAACCTGTGGCTTTCTGATCACAGGCCCATCTTCTCCGACCTCTGCACCACCACTCCCATGGTACCACTTATTCATGGTTCAAGGTTCTTTATTATCATGATAGTATGTACTTTATACTTACAGAGTTAGTACTTAGTAGTTCCCTTTCAGTTTGGTCTGACGGTGCAACATACTTGCTATGGGAATTGCGCCCCCGCGCGATTACCTGAAGGAATACATTCACGCCTTTTACGGCAGGGAGCGTCACCCCGCGCCAGAGGTACCGCCTTTTAGGTACTTAAGCAACTGACGCCCCTCCAACTTTCTCTTTTTTGCCCTTCACCTCGCAAAACCTGAACTACCTCTCTTCGCGGGACTTCTCTGCTGCTCCATCGCTCAACTTGAGGTGAGCTCGCTCCCTGCACAGAGCGCACAGAGAATTTTTCCCTGCGTACTGCTGAACTAGCGAAAGCTAGTCCAGCACATTTCTATAACCTCAAAGTTTTTTCTTCTCCTCTCTCTACAGGTTGCTTCGCTCAACGGCACTATAATTACGCCACAACCGCTACCCCGGCTAACATCCTAGCGGGCTAGCCAGCGAAAGTGACACAACGGAGGAGACACTTGAACAAAGAAGAAAAAGGATTCTGGAAGGACTCGCTCGCCTTATCTCGGACATGCCTCCGGAGAAAGGAAAGCGAAAGACAAAACTTCAAAGGAAAACCAGTGGGACGGCGAGCCCAACCTCGCGCGTCTGTTCCAGTGGCTATGGATTTGCCCTTGCAGCGATAGACACCCATGAGGCCTGTCCAGTCTGCCTGGGTATATTTCATGCAAGATAAGCTCTGGACGCGCCCGATTCTTGCCCACACTGCAGCCAGATGCTGGATGCGGTGCTATGGCATTGGGTGGAACTCGTGGCTAAGGCCATGGGAAGCTCAGCTGGTCCACAGGACCCAGACACCACGGAGACCCTCACTCCGACCCCGGAGCTCGAACACATGGCTCTACACGACAGCACGCGCGTCGAATGGGGCGACAGCCCTGACCCGCTTGCTCCCATGGTGGACCTAACAGTCGAGCTCGACACCAGAGGCATGATGAATGAAGACGAAATCTCCATCTCAGCCTCGGGCGAATTTTCAGCGGAGGAACCAGAACTCCGAACACCGATTCTGTTCATAACTTTTATGGTCAGAATTTCTAGGCGCAGCCAAGGTGTTGAGAGGATCTGTTTGGGTGGCCTTAGAATTGCTTCTCTGTTTTTTGCAGATGATATGGTCCTATTGGCTTCATCAGGTCGTGATCTACAGCTTTTGCTGGAGCGGTTTGCAGCCGAGTGTGATGCGGCCGGGATGAGGATCAGTTCCTCCAAATCCGAGGCCATGGTCTTGAGCCGGAAAAGGGTAGAGTGCCCTCTCCAGGTCGGGGAGGAGGTCCTGCCCCAAGTGGAGGAGTTTAAGTATCTCGGGGTCTTGTTCACGAATGAGGGAAAACTGGAGCGTGAGATCGATAGGCGGATAGGTGCAGCATCCGCAGTGAAGCGGGCGCTGTACCGGTCTGTCGTGGTGAAGAGAGAGCTGAGTCAAAAGGCAAAGCTCTCAATTTACCGATCGATCTACGTTCCCACCCTCATCTATGGTCATGAGCTTTGGGTTGTGACCGAAAGAACGAGATCTCGGATACAAGCGGCTGAAATGAGTTTTCTCCGCAGGGTGTCTGGACTCTCCCTTAGAGATAGGGTGAGAAGCTCAGTCATCCGGGAGGGACTCGGAGTAGAGCCGCTGCTTCTCCACATCGAGAGGAGCCAGTTGAGGTGGCTCGGGCATCTGGTTAGGATGCCTCCTGGACGCCTCCCTGGTGAGGTGTTCCGGGCATGTCCCACCGGGAGGAGACCCAGAGGAAGACCCAGGACACGCTGGAGGGACTATGTTTCTCGGCTGGCCTGGGAACGCCTTGGGATTCCCCCAGAGGAGCTGCTCCAAGTGGCTGGGGAGAGGGAAGTCTGGGCCTCCCTACTTAGGTTGCTACCCCCGCGACCCGACCCCGGATAAGCTGACGAAAATGGATGGATGGATGGAACAGAGGAGCTGCTCCAAGTGGCTGGGGAGAGGGAAGTCTGGGCCTCCCTACTTAGGTTGCTACCCCCGCGACCCGACCCCGGATAAGCTGACGAAAATGGATGGATGGATGGAACCAGAACTCCAAATCGAGGATCCGTGAGAGGACCTCTCCAGGACCCTGGTAGCTGTGCTCCCTGAGATGGACTTCTCCATCCCGGCCCTGTTCGACCTGTGCCACAGAGCAGCGGACGCGTTGAACATCCCCTGGCCGGAACCCCCGCCTCGCCAACAGGTCACGAGGCTGGCGGGGAACTATTTTTATTCAAAACAGCAGGCAGCAACGAGGCAAAGGATGCCCGTGTTCCCGGACATCCTCACGGAACTAACCCGCACCTGGCCTCAGCCACGAGCGCCCATGCTCCTTCCTCTCTCACAATTCCTTGACGTGGAAGGCATGGATCAGGTGGGAATAGCCAACGCGCCTCAGATTGAGGACACACTGGTGTCCCAGCTAGCTCCCAAGTTATCAGGAACAAAACCGACTCTCCCCAGCAAAGCTTGCAGAGCCTCAGCGTCGCTTC
Organism: Garcialebias charrua; assembly: GCA_038048925.1. Taxonomy (NCBI): domain Eukaryota; kingdom Metazoa; phylum Chordata; class Actinopteri; order Cyprinodontiformes; family Rivulidae; genus Garcialebias; species Garcialebias charrua. Next base: position 48,258 of record JBBPBX010007409.1, read on the forward strand.
TCGAGAAGTGCTACAGGACTCTCGGCGCTCGCCATGAACGCATCCGCAATGATGCAGACTTACCTCGCGGAAAAACTCCAACAACTGCAGGTAACCTCGGATAAGCAAGCTGCTGCCGACTTACTGGATGAAGCCTGCAGAGCAACAGATTTTGTTCTCCGTATGATGGGGACAGCTGCTGTGGCTCAGGGCAGAGGTATGGCTGAAGTGGTCATTGCGATCCGCCACCTGTAGATGACGCTGACGGATTTACCGGAGGGACAAAAGGTGCCTTTTCTCCACCACTCGATAGAGCGGAGGGACTTTTTGGTCAGACTTTGGAGCGAATCCAGACCAAGCTGGACCAAAGGCGCAGGCAGGCTGAAGCTCTCAGGGTGGGCATTCCTCGTCGGAGTTTCGCCCCCCCCAGAGAGCCTGCTGGAGGCAGACCTGCACAGCCGCGGCACCGCTCGACGACGCGTGCGCCACCGCAGAAGCGGCCAGCATACGAGGAAGAACCTCGGCAGAGACCCCCACTGAGCCAACTTCGCTCCGAACATGCATGGAACAAAAACAGGTTTGTCCCACGCCAAGCGAGCAGGCATAGGGCCTCCTCGGCGAACCGGGACACTCGTCAAAAATGTGCCTGATGAACCAGGCCCACGTTTACATTTTATACGACCTCCCGCTCACGCGGTAACGGGAATGTTCGCACCTTGTTCAGACTTTATTTGTAGCAAAGTACAAATGGCTGATAATTCTGTTGCATGCACAAACCATGTTCTCCCTGCTGTCAGTGACATTAAATCATGTATGTCGTTGCACATAAGCACGAATAAAACTCATAAAATAGCACATCCCTGTTTTATTGACGATAAAAAAAACACACCAACACAAATAATGACAACAGTACAGGCCTCCCTGGCCTGTCAGCCGTCACAAGGGGGGGGGGGCACATCCCCCTCCCTCACGGCTCATGGGGTGTCAGTCTTTTCAATAAGCCCCAGCAGGGTGCCTCAGGACCTGTCTCCAGTGGACAGACCCAGAGGCATCTGTGAACAGACCCTCCACCTTTCGCAAAGACAGGTGGGAAAGGGCACGTGTTCCAGCCCCCGCTCCATTGTGGACAAGGGACCGTCCAATACACTAACCAGACAAACACGTGACATGTTTGCACCACAAGAGAGCACGTCAGATGCCCCAAGGCAGACACATATTTCACACTCTCAAAAATGTGGCTGTGATCACGCTACTGTGTGTGTAAACGGATCGGAGTCGAACCAGAATTTTCCTCCTGATTTTGAAAGGAAACTGGGCTCCTTATCAACAAATGATCTTAAATCTGTCGGTCACAAAGGACCATCTCCACGCTCACACATTGCAATCGTCCCTTTATTATTCATGAAGGACATGCAACACTCGAGCGGTAAAAGAGTAGCACGTGACTTTCCTCACAAAGCTGCATCAAACTTGCTCCCACACGACAATTTCCCACGGGTGAGACACCAATTGGAGTTAGGAGATCTGCTCGTTTACAAAAACAGCAGCCCCTCAATCCAATAAATTATATTTTGGAGGGAAATAATAGCTTTCCTGTTCCGACTCAATCTAATAAAACTAATAGACTTCATCTGTCTTCGAGGAGACTCGATCAGAGCAGTCTGTTAACACATCAACGTGGAGGCCCACTCCCCAACCTGGTTGACCATCAAAGGCTCACACAGGAAGTTGCAGTCCAGCCGCTTAGGCCAGGAACTGGAATTAATTCCAGCCATTTAGCTGAAAAGGACAGGCTGATGGCTTCGAGCCTACCAGAGAATGTGGTGAAAACCATACAAAATGCCCGTGCCGGGTCAACACAGTCTCTATACGCACAAAAGTGGTGCATCTTCGAAGCCTGGTGCTCAGAAAGAAATATCATTTCTTATGCTTGCGACTTGGCTCAACTACTAACTTTCCTTCAGGATTTACGGGAAAAGGGTTGTTCTTAATCAACGATTAAAGTGTTCCTCGCAGCTATCTCTGCCTGTCACGAGGGCTGGTGACACAGTACTCCTGGAGCACATCCAATCATAATGAGATATATGAAAGGTGTGCTTCGAACCAAGCTACCCAGCAGGACCTTGACCCCTGGTTGGGATCTTGGCCTGGTCTTGGGGGCTCTTTGCAACCCGCCATTCGAGCCTCTGAGCGAGATTAAGATAGATCTTCTATCTTATAAAACTGCTCTTCTCCTGGCTCTGTGCTCGACGAAACGCGTGGGTGACCTCCACGCTCTATCTGTACATCCGTTATGTACCATATTCGCCCCTGACGGGTCAAAGGTCACCCTGAGGCCTAATCCCGCTTATACTCCCAAGGTCTTGACCTTCAACCATAGGAGTCTAGACTTTGACTTCTCCTCCTTCCCACCTGCCCCTGTCCTTACTCAGGAACAGGAGAGACTAACGGCTCTCTGCCCTGTGAGGGCTTTACGCACTTACATACAGAGAACAGCCGAATGGAGGGAAACAAACCAACTGTTCGTCTGCTTTGCCACACCTGCTACAGGAAAGGCCATATCAAGACAACGCCTCTCAAATTGGGTGACGGAGGCCATTAAAAGGGCATACGGTAGCAAAGGTCAACAAGTGCCCCCTGGAGTGCATGCTCACTCAACTAGGGGCTTGGCCACTTCCTGGACATTGTTCAAGGGCGTGCCAGTTGCAGACATTTGTGCTACTGCGAACTGGAGCTCTTTAAACACTTTTGCAAAGTACTACTGTTTGGATGTTACTGCGTATGATGTCACTCAGGCTGTTCTTTCTAATACACAATAGAAAGTAGCTTTGAGATGCCTTTTGTTCAAAGGCAGGCGTTCACACTAACAGGCATTTTACTGAGCATTTCAAGGGCGTGAATGAATTACGTTCCCATAGCAAGTATGTTGCATCGAGAGACCAAACTGAAAGGGAACTGAAAGTTATCCACCATAACTCATGTTCCCTGAAGGAAGGGAACAAGGTGCAACATAGTTGGCCCTTTTCAATGCTGAAAGCTCAGTGAAGTGCAATTTTGGAGAAAGTTGCAATTTTGGAGAACGTTGGAGGGGCGTCAGTCACTTAAGTACCTAAAGGGTGGTACCTCTGGTGTGGGGTGACGCCCCCTGCCGTAAAAGGCGTGAATGTATTCCTTCAGGTAATCGCGCGGGGGCACAATTCCCATAGCAAGTATGTTGCACCTCGTTCCCTTCCTTCAGGGAACATGAGTTATTGTGCATAACTTTCAGGTTTTAAAGGCATTTCAACTTTAGTCCACTACAGATCGGCACTATTTGTGTTTATAAAG
>JBBPBX010007409.1:51568-65395 GCA_038048925.1 Garcialebias charrua
AACTGTGCCAGTTGACCATCATCTCATCAGGACAAGGGGCTATCTAAGACTTCATGGACCGCCTTGTTTGTAAATGCATGTGTAATTTGTTCAAAAATGTGCTTTCGCTGGCAGAGTTTTTGATGTCTTAAAGGAGAAATGAAAAGTGTTTTTAAGCTAATAGTAGTCTAATGAAAAGCATAAAATAAGCTTGTTGAGAAATTTTCACAAGTCAAAAATGTCATCCTAACTCAAATTTAGACTTTGCAAAGTGAAAAAATTCTCATCTGGTGTTTTTGACCCCCCTCCCCCTGCCTGCTCTCCGTCCCCTGAATATGACATAGGCAGTGCAATGGTCGTCCCTCATACAGTAATATTAGTGTGTGTATCTAGTTGTGGACAAAAAGGTTTCAGTGTGTAGCAATTAGGGATGCAGCAAAAAAAATCTATTTTTTAAAGAATCAAGATTCTTAGTCCTGGCGATTCAGAATCGATTCTAAAAGCCCCAAAATCGATTTTAAAACTTTTTTAAAATTTTATATTGTATTTTTACCGCTCCTGTGCATTCGGCCGCTGTAGAATTTTGGCCGTGTAGGGCCACCGTAGTTAGTTAGCCAGGCAGCTCCCAATAGAGCCTGCTAGCAAGGAGGGAGACAGCATGTTTCAACTTGCTCCTTCATCTTTAAAAATCATTTTAGATCCTACTATGTTCTGGGGAAGACAGAGCTTAACAAGACATTGGTAACTGTTTCAGGACATTTTCAACACCCCCACTTCCACGTTAGCATACGGCGCTAGCATGCTAACGTTAGCATACGGCGCTAGCATGCTAACGTTAGCATGCGGCGGCTAACGCACGGCTATTCGTATTTCCAGGATAGAAATGCCCATTAATGCACTAAATCACCAAACTGTTTTTGACAAACTAAAGTGATATCCTTCAGATTCAAAAAAGTCTTCTGCTTCCATTTTAAATGACAGACAGGAGGACAGTAATGATGGGTTTATAGCTTCAGTGTTATTGTAAGATAGCAAAGGAGGTCTTAATTGTGTCATAAAAGTGCGTCCAGAAAATGACTACAGAAATCACTGCACTTCGGCATGTAGCAGGAAAAATGTAAAAAACTATTTCTTTAAGCTACTGACTTGAAAAAAGCATACTAAGTATGTTTATGTGTGTTGTTTACTATATGAAATTCTTGTTATATCGATTTTTTCAGATTTGATTACATTTCTCCTTTAAATCTTGCCCTAAGGACAAGGTGTGAAGAGATCTTTTTGTAATGCCATTACCTCTCTCCTAATGGCGTTGTCCCTTTTTCTATCTACATTTGTAAAAAAAATATTATTCTGAATTAGAAAAAGAGGACCGTGCTTTCTAGCAGCAGCTTTGTGCACTCTGTCCATCTTTTGGATGGCTGTACCTACATGTTCTCGTTGTATCTCAGTGCAATGATTATTATTATTTTTTTCTTCTTTCGGCTTTTCCCTGCGTTAGGGGTCACCACAGCGATCTAGTCGCACGAATATTTGGCAGTTGTTTTTACGCCGGATGCCCTTCCTGACACAACCACAGACCACCGAGCAACCACAGCCCTCTGTGTGGAGTAGAGAGCTGACATCTAGGGTTCCCGGGGGAGCAGATGGTGTGGGTTAAGGGCCTTGCTCAAGGGCCCAGAGTGGGGCAGATGAGGGTGGAGACAGGTGTGACCGCTTCACTTATCCCACCCACATCTTTGATGTTGTCGGTACCAGGGCTTGAACCGGCGATCTTCCAATCACAAGCGCACCTTCTTAACCTCTGCGCCATCACTCCCACTCAGTGCAATGATAATAAAGTTTATTCTGATGCTAATTCTAATACCAATTTATTTATAAAGCACTTAAACACAGCCACAAGGCCAACCAACATGATGTACTGAAAAAACTAAACAAGAAAAGGACACTGCATAAAATACATACCGTAGTTCCACAGAGGTAAAGATAAAAAACTAAATGCCTAAAATGATAAAAAACAGAGAAGTAAAAATCAACTCGTACAGGATGGAAAGCCAGGGAATAAAGGTGAGTTTTTAATAAACTAAACTGAAAAACAGTGAGAGATGGAGCCTGGCGGTGATAACTCATTGGGGGAGTGGTGGAGCAGCGGTTAGAGACGGTGGGCCTGTGATCGAATATCACCGGTTCAAGCCCCGGTACCAACAACATCAAAAAATGTGGGTGGAAAAAGGTGAAGCACCCACAACTGCCTCCACCCTCATTCGCCCCACTCTGGGCCCCTGAGAAAGACCATTAACCCCCAACATCTGCTCCCTAACAGATCTCTGTTGAAAATGAGTTCTCGTGGCTCAATGAGACTACCTGGATTAATAAAGGGTACATTAAATAAAATAAAAAAAAATCCACAGCTTTGGACCTGCAGCAGCGAAGGTCCTGTCACCTCTGAGCTAAAAACAAGTTACTGGAACCAATTAAAGCATCTGGTCTGCTGACCTCAGAGAGCTGTGGGAGATATGGCTGCAGCAGATCAATGAGACAGGAGTGGGCAGACCTGTACTTCTTGTAGACCCTTAAAACAGTACAAGTACCTTGCACAGTACAGTATAAGACCCTACAAACCACAAACCGATGCAGATATGTTCTTGTTTTTAGTTTTCTACACTGCCTTACAACCTAGCTGTTATTGTTACATTTTATTGCACCGAGGGACTGAGAGAAACGCAATTTCGGTCCTGTGTATGTCCTGCACTGTACATATTGCAGATCTGACAATAAAGTTGACTTTGACTTTGACTTTATTTTAAATATCATTTTATTTTCTCTTGTAAAAACAAAAAAATCTCAATTGTGTGCATCCTGTATGATTGTCTGTTTTTGTCTTTGTTGTTCCTCTGTTGTCATCATTCTTTGTTAAAATCAGGTCTCTCTTGTAAATGAGTCCCTGAAGCTCAGTGGGATTAATCTGTAGAAATAAGGGTTGAATGAAAAAGACAAACACAACTTCCAGGTATGCACGTGCTACTTGTGAGGTACATTTTTGATACTCATTAGGTAAAAAACTAGTACCTACAGGGGCCTTGCTGTATTATGAAGTGACTTGTTACCATTTGCGTACATACCTGGTACTTAAGGGGTACAGGATATGAAAGAGGTATTTACGTACAAGGTACCTAATGGGGAAATGAAGGGGTAAATTGTAAATAGAAAGGAGCTACAAATACAGTCCATCTTATCAAGGCACTCAAAGTTCTTTACACCTATCTGTGCCTCATTTTCCCATTCATACAGCATCTACTAGATCTATAATCAGAGCTTTGTATCACATTCATACACTGATGGGACATGCATCGGAGGCAATGAGCGGTTCAAGAACCCTTCATCATGTGACTGATGGTGGAATCAAACCCTCAACTGTTGCATTGGAGGACGACAGCTCTAACCACTCAGCCACAGGGTACCATGGGGACTGGGCTGTGTTTAGAAGTGACTTGTTACCCTGCACTTACTGGGTACTTACCTGATACTACGAGGGTACATACCTGGTACTTACCTTGTGAGAACAGAGCTGCATACTGTACACACATCTTATAGTCTACTTTGTATGCAGAATAACTACACCCAATCCAAGAAGTACAGCAAGCTCATATACAACATATGATGGCCATGCAAGCCATGAATAGCAATAAAAGTATCAAACATTTTAATGTTGTATGAGATCTATAGATTTGCCCTGCAGCAAAATTTCAAATGAAACGTTGGCAGGTTGCTTTGGAGCAAGGAGGAGGCACAGATACAGAACAAGCTGTGCATGCTGTTGGAGGAAAATAACCTCAATAAGCCCCTCTGTATGCTGACACATGCATGAAATGCACATTGCTCTTGTGCAAGAAACAATCTGCATCGCCATCAGCTTTTTGAGTTTCATTTATTTTCTTTATTTTCCATCTTTGGATGAAAGTTGTTGAACACTTTAACATCTTTTCAAATTAATGTTTTTGTTAAACATTTGCCTAAAATATTTAAAAACTGTCATGTTAAAGATACGTTACACTTGCTCTTGTGATTTTATTTTTTTCTTCCAGCCTGTCGAGGCATGGACGGAGATAATCTGTTAGTTAATCCTGAGCCCAGTGGGTTTGTGGTGAGGCAGCTTCAGAGTGGATTCACACTCCCCATCAGATCGGGGTCCTTGTATACCGGAAGGCTCAAACTGTGTGCGTTTAAACTGTGACTCACTAATCTCTGGTTTTAATGTCCAGTTTTAAACAAGCACATTTAAATTTTAATGTGTAAACCAGCAATTTAAAGTGCATCAAAAAACTGTTTCAACAAATGCAATTTAAACAGGAAGTGACTTTAAAGCAGCAGTGATGGAACTAATTTATGTTTTTCTCCATCCATCCATCCATCCATCCATCCATCCATCCATCCATCACTTGTGGACTAATCTACATCAACGGATTTAAACTTTCAGTTTTAAACTGAAACAGTGGTGGATTTTCTTGAACAGAAACAATCTGTTTATTAGAAAATAATATGTTCTTTTTTTTTTTTCAGTTATGGCAAACTGCATGTTAGTAACTGGAAGGATCAGTTAGTGTTCAACTCTAACAGGAGTTTTACGTTCACTTAAGATAAATTATTTTTAATAATTCATGTGCACTTTTGCTCCAGATAAGTGCTAATGAAACAAAACAGACACCTACTTACAGAAAGATGATGTAATCCTTGTTTCAAAGTATAAAAAAGATAAGTTACGTTTTAGTTTTCAGTTAGTCCTGGTTTTTTTTTATCTTTGTTGCTTCGTCTGTACAGACTCCTACCAAAACATCTGGCTCGACAGAAAACCATACGCTCGCTGCGACACATCATGAAAGTTCATTAAAAGATTCCAACAGATTCAAGTTAATATCAAAGGTTTTCCCATTACTCTCATCAACGGCACATCCTTCCATGTTGAAGAGATGCTTTAACCTGAAAATAGAAAGTGTCAGAGAATGAATCCAGGAGTTCACTGCCTGTAATTATTCATCCAGAACTGGAGTGGAGGTGGTTATTACAAGTTTTTATTAGATTTTATTAAATTTGACAGGTTTTTGTTGGACTTGAAACAAGCTTGTCTTTACATTTCTCTGTATAAAGCTCCGCTTTGTCTAAATCTGTCACAATAATGAAGTAAATGTTTTTTTTGCATCGTTTGAATTAATTATGCTGATCTACTGTATTAAAGTACTGAAGATGAAAAGGAAATTGAAGTGTACACTTATAACAGCCAAATAATTGGACTTCTTGTCATTTTACTTCTTGGTGAACGTGCACAGATCATTGTTATATTGAATAACGTCCACACTCCACATTCTGAGCAACAATATAAGTTAGTTCAATGCAATAATCATCACGTCTTATTTAAAGATACAATAAAAACACAACCCTGTGGATTTTACATAAATATTAAAAAGTTTCTTAAACTATTTTTGCACAGTAAAATAATTTGAGTTGGATTTAAAGTGTATCTTTCATGTTAGTTTTTTGGGCAGAAAAATAATATTTAGAGGTAATACAGTAATTTTGATAATCCTCCCTGCTTTCCAAATAAATAGCAAGAGCCTTACAGCCACAGATCAGGGGGAAATCCCAGAGTCTAAAAAAAACGCGCGGTTTTGGAGTCACGTGACAGTGACGTAGGAGGAGGAGGGGGAGAAGAAGGTGTCAAAGGTTGTTGTATTGAATTGTATTGAAGCGAAAAAGGTCCAATAATGGTTAATATTTGTGTGTGCGGGGGTTGTTCAAACTCCAGTTTGTCTGGACATCGTGTCCATCGATTTCCTGCACAAAAAAACCCAGCTTTCAGAGCTTGGGTGAGGTTTGTCCGGTTAAAAAGGCAGGATTTCACCAACAGAAGCGTCTCGTACAACTCTGTGATTTGTAGTGCGCACTTCCGTCAGGATGATTACAACTACAGCGACTTGAACGAACACAGGATGGGTTTTAGAAGTAAGGACAAGATCAGGCTGAAATCCGCTGCAGTTCCATCAGTTCACAGCAGAGGGACCGTCAGAAGCGAGCAAGATCCACCGGGACCGAGTGCTGCTGCTCTAACAACAATGGCCGCCGCCAGCAGCAGTCTCTCCAGAGCTTCGTGTCGTCCAGCAGCTCGTAAATTGGAAGTAGCCAGGGTATGTTTTTGAAGAACGTTTCTTGGCAGAATATAATTTTATTTGTTTTTTGGTTGAAATGGTTGAAAGTGGTTTAGGAGCTATAAAGCTGAACTTTACCGAAGCTAGCTAGACACGATAGCATGTCTTAAAAAATGAATAAAAAATCGAATTTCATCACAAATGTCATCTATAGGTCATCAGTCAGTAAAAAAAACACATATAATTACTGTCTGGCAGCAGAAAAAATATCCACCGAGGGGTTTTGGAGGTATAAATTTCTAAATGCACAGAGCTAACTCAATGCTAACTCCACTCGGTTGCGTCTTAAAAAATGAATAAAAAATCGAATTTCATCACAAATGTCATCTATAGGTCATCAGTCAGTAAATAAAAACACATATTACTGTCTGGCAGCAGAAAAAATATCCACCGAGGGGTTTCTTAGCTATTTATAACGTTATAAACAGAAAGAAAATGAATGCTAACCGAGACGACTCCGTCTCAAAACACGAATAAAAAAATCGAATTTTATCTCAAATGTCATACAGGGCATCAGTTTGTATATTGTATATATTTGGCAGAACTTTTTTTTGTTTAAAATGGAATTATATAAAGTATGAAAGTAATGTCTATACATAATGTCCATGTTTTAAAATAATGTGTGCAGCTAAGTATAAAATTCAGAGACCGCACTACCTCTCTATATGTTCAAATGAAACGTTATTATACATTATCATAAAAATTATGTCCTGCTCTAATCTTGGTGGGTAAGATAATAAATTTCATGAGAGGTTCCTATCCAAAAAAGAAAAAAAAAACTAACTACAGTAGTAAATAACTATTAAATTATTTGTTTGTGCTTGTTTTACAGATTATTACAAAATTTAGTAGTTCTTTAAATGTAATTGGGGCCCAATTTTACTTTATATTTGTTGAAAATATTTTTTTTCATTACAGATTGCTGCTGGCTGCTCTCCATTACAACAGCAATGGCAACAGAGACATAGCCAGAACAAAGGACGGTGTGGAGAGATAGTACTCAGTTTGCTATCCACGCTTTAAGAAAGGTGGATGGTCTGTGCGTCCAGTGAAAGACGAGCCAACCTATGGTAAAACGATTTCTGGTTAGGAGATTTTCTGTTTATGTATATCTGCCTCCTAATGGTGTAGTGGCAGGGCTTTTGACTACGGACCCGAAGGTCGCGGGTTCGCGCCCCGGCCACTACCCAGCTTGGGGTGTCTATGAGTGCACACCTATTTCTCCAGCTCCCCGGGCGCTTTCGGGCTGCTCACTGCACCACCTGGTAGGTGGTTGGGTTAAATGCAGAGACGAATTTCGTCTGTGTATGGGAAACATACACAGATGACAGGAATAGACATTATTATTATTATTATTATTATTATTATTAATAATTGAATTTGTATGATTACAGACTATGCGACAGCACTACTCCGGAAGCTGCAGGAGACCTATAACAGGAACCCTCAACTGCTGAGCGGTGCAATACCTGCAGAGAGGTCAGCTGATCCTGGACCACTGGCAGCTGTGTGGGACAGAGTGGACAAGCAAGAGGCTGTTGGGCAGTATGTCAGAAAATCAAGGTTTTCAGCACAGGTATATTTAGGTCATTATTTACAGAATTGGTTTACAGGGACAATTTGCATGTGTCAAGGAAACTTCTGAAATGTAATTACTCAACTGTAGTTTACCACTGACTCATTTGATGTAACACTTTAGGCTGTACAGTTTGAAAAGTAAAATTTATCATTGAAAAAATTGCTGTCTATTACAAATGACATCATATAATGTTTATATGTTTGACACAATGTAAATAACTGCCAAGCAACTTTCAAATGTTTTCATACAATTTTATTATGTACAACTTATAATTTCAGAGGGATGCTAGTCCAAACTAGGCCATTGGAAGCCGTTGTAGTGTCCTGCTCCATCTGGGAAGGCTGCTCTGATGGTGTTCACCACACAAGACGGCAGAGGCTTGCGTATGTGGCGCCCAAGGATGCCATGGCTCCAACGAACCATCTGCCGATAGGCAATATAACGAAATTGTCTGCAATATAAAAAATAATAACATTGTCAACAATGTCCCTTTAATTTTTTAGATTTTGTCTAAAACTTTTGTCCACAGCCTTATAGTTTTGAGCCAGCAGCTAGAAGTGAAAACAGAAGTAACAGAGCTAATCTAATGAGAAGTATATTTATAACAACTAAAGAAGAGCTAAATAACATTTACCTTGAATACATGCCCAGATATGAGAACCCTGTATGCTTTTACTCAAAACGATAAGGCTGTGGACCCTCAGTATTGATCCTGTGTGCAATCTCATATTCAGGATCTGTCGCCTCCTCCTGGTGCGACACCATATCTTTCTTAGCTAAAGCAGGGCTATTTAGGCTATAAAGGGCTATTTATTTTAGTTACTAAGGAACGTTCTGATAACTGTAATTTTGTGCAGTAAACAATTTGTCCTACTCAACGTGTTCTTTATTTATATGTGATGCCTTGAAACAAAAGTCTATAATTATGATATTGTAGAAAATATATGTTCTTACTCATTTAACTGCAGACGTATTGGCCCATGCTGCTCTCTAAATGTGTGATAGGCCAGCCTTAGTACATAGGGGTTCAAACAGCAGCCCGCAAATCCAGGATGGCCAGTGACACAGAGGATGTGAGGTGCTGGGGGATTCAGACTGAGCAAGAGCTGCTTGAAAGGTTCCAGTTCCTGACAGCACACACTTTGGATGACTTGGTCCATTGGTACACAGTGTCCACACTGACACCTGAGTATGCATTACATAATGAGGAGAAAAAGTAATGAAAATTATGGTGTGATCTTGAGAGATTTTTTACACACATTTAAATAAAATTAGGTTTATTTGTATTTAAATGCAGCAATAATATTAGACATGGGATTTGCAATGTTCATAAATTGCAAAAGTCCCAAATTGGATCAGAAAAAAATGTTTAGGGAGCTAAACATTAGGCTAATGTAGTTAAATCCATCAGTGGTGTAATTAATGCTGTATCTGTATATTTAGGCTATATATAAATATAAACCATTTTTAGCTTTAGGTAGTATATATCTAGAAGTTATTTGGCTAGATATTTGATGTAATAGAGATGACATATTTTTGTCAAAACAACTTCACATTAAAAAAAAATTCTTACCAGTTAGCATTTCCAAGTCTGTGACCATTTTCATGTTCCCACATTTCAATAGCTCTTCTTTCACCATTTAGATTAGCTCTGTTACTTCTGTTTTCACTTCTAGCTGCTGGCTCAAAACTATAAGGCTGTGGACCTCCAGTATTGATCCTGTGTGCAATCTCATATTCAGGATCTGTCGCCGCCTCCTGGTGCGACGCCATATCTTTCTTAGCTAAAGCACGACCTTTCCCCTCCTGTGATGTCACTTCCGGTTTGCCGCTGAGGGTGCTATTTTTAGACAGAGTAGCAAGGGAAGACAAAAAAAGGTAGTAGTAGCACATTTTATTTTGAGATATGAAACGTATTTTTGATGAAAATTGGAGTTTTAGACATGTTAGGTTGAAAAGGCCACTACATGTGTTTAAAGTGAAAGATACGCTTTAAACTTGTCTTATGACTAAATCTTTGTCCACAAAGTTCACAAGTAAACGGTTTTTCTCCTGTGTGGACTCTCATGTGTGAGTTTAAACTTGTCTTATGACTAAATCTTTGTCCACAAAGTTCACAAGTAAATGGCTTGTCTCCTGTGTGGACTTTCATGTGTGAATTTAAATGTTCCTTCCGAGTAAATCTTTGTCCACAAAGTTCACAAGGAAATGGCTTGTCTCCTGTGTGGACTCTCATGTGTGAGTTTAAATATGTCTTCTGACTAAATCTATGTCCACAAAGATCACAAGGAAATGGCTTGTCTCCTGTGTGAACTGTCATATGACTGTTTAGTTTTGATTTGGAAGTAAATCTTTTACCACAGTCATCACAGCTTATTAATTTTGGCCTTGCCTGGACTTTCATGCGTGACTCTACATTTATCTTCTCTCCAACACATTTCTTATTAAGCAGACAGCTTGACGACTTCCCTCCTGAATGACTTGTCATGTGTATTTGAAGAGTCTGGTTACTGAAATACTGCTTACCACACTCAGAGCAGCTCAAAGATTTGTTGACAGTTTTTACCTCTGATTTAGGAGCCCTGCTCTCCTTCCAGTCTTTCATACTGTCTTCACATTCTGATTCAGAGTCTGATGAGTTATTTAGCAGAGAGTCAGGACTGGTCATTTCACCATCCTCTTCCATCGTCCTCGTTAACGTGAGTCTTTGAAGAGCTGGAACTGTCTTTGTGTATTTTTAAATCTGGGTTCCTGGTATGTTTTTTTTTATCCTCCTCACTCTTTAAAGAAACAGAAGTGACCTAAAATCTGATATTGGTCTCATCCATATTAAGTTGGTCACCCACCAGAATGGTCTAAGGTTATTTTCTTCCACTTTATGATAAGAGGCTCTGGGTCCTGCTGGTCAACATCAGGCCTTCAGTCTTATAGAGCTTCTTCTTCTTAATCAGCTCTAAACAGAGGTAGGAAGCACTGAAACACATGTAAAATAAAGACAATTTTACTTCAAAACACACACACACACACACAAACACCCACACACACAATTCTACCTCACAATCACCATCTTCTGGGGGTGTAACGGTATACTAAAATCACATTTCGGTTCGTTTAATTTTTGGTACAAAAAAAAGACAAAATAAACACTTACAAAATGTTTACAGTATTTTGAAAATATGCCAAGTAAACAATACGTTTGTATAAAAATAAATAAAAGCGACCCATTTGGGTGATATTTTAAATAAGCAACACTCTTTACAATAAATAAACTATACTAACAATAATAAAAATCTCAATAAATGCAATAACAGTCAGAACCAGAACAAAAAGCAGCAACAGACCGTTTACAATCTAACTAGTCAAATTTTAGGTTTTAAGTTTTTGTACAAAAAGACCAACTTGTCCACATTTTCTGCCAAAAGCACAGATCTAGTTACAGTGAAGATCTCAAGCAGTGGAGAAAACCATCTCAATAACAACAGTAGCAGCAGTGTGGCTGTATTTGTTCTCATTACTCACAACCTCTTCTTGGACCTGCTCCATAAGGAGGGACAGGTCCCTAGAAAAGTTCAGAGTTCAGTCATCACAGACTTCTTAGCTGCAGGTGATCTGGTGGATTTCCCTGAAGAGGAAGAAGTCAGCTGCTGTCTCTGTCCCAGACTGGAAATAAAACACAAGGAGGTTAAAAAAATTTAGTTAATAAGATTATAATTTTAAATTAAAAAGGTTAATTAGATAATAATAATAATAATAATAATAATAATAATAATAATAATAATAATAATAATAATAATAATAATAATAATAATAATAATAATAATAATAATAATAATAAAAGAACAATACCTCTTCTTGAACAGTTGTTATGAGGTGGTTGACTCTCTCGGTGGTCATCATCATCATCATCATCATCATCATCATCATCATCATCATCATCATCATCATCATCAGGGCTTTAATCAGCTCCAGGGCTTGTTGACAATATCAGTTTGAGCTTTTTTATGAAGTGCTAAACTTTTTTGGCTGACGTGTTGACATGATGGATGTCGTAGCCGGGCTCAAGAACTTTAAAGTCAGTGCATCAACAACATTCAGACGTAGATTCAGAGCTTTAAAAACTCCTACAGATTGTGTTATTGCTCTGGGCCGATCTGAATTACCTGATGAAGGTTGTTTAAATGCTGCTGCTTAAAACGGTGTTTGCAACAAGCTGCTTTTCTTGCTTGTAGAAGACTTTCACGTTCAGATGATGTCATTTCAAAAGTGTTAACAAGTCAGACATGTCTGCTACAGATCCAATCTCCGTGAAACAATATTGACTCACAGCTTTGGATTTGTTCACGTTTTTTTTAACAAGAAAGCCATAATGTTCCCAAACAGGATACCGCAACGAGATGCTAGGCTGCTAAATGTTACGCGTGCTGCAAGATAATAGCGCAGTGCTGATCATGCTTAGGAATTTTAGTTCCGCAGCGCATATTCTAATAATCTTAATAAAATTTAATGAGTGAAAAAAATAACTGAAACTGTACATAGGTGGACCGAACCGAACGTGTCTTACCGAAACGGTTCGGTACACCCATGTGTACTGTTACACCCCTACCATCTTCTATCTGCAAATACTGTACATTAACATTAATATTATAGGTGGTCCTCGACTTACGACGGCCTCGACTTAAGACATTTTGGGATTACGTCACATATCTCATTCAATTTTTTTTCATTTGGAACAAATTTTATTTTGAAAGCCGAGTTCCACTTCCTTCCGGTTTTGACAGCAACAGAAGCAGTAGCTTGATGCACTCAGTGGAAATTTACAGGAGACCTCATTGTTTGGACCGGAGGAGGCAGACCGGAGGCAGAGGAAGTTAGGAGGGGCTAACATGCTAACAGACTTTACTGTTTGGACCGGAGGTTTATGAGGAAGAGAGGCTACAGCTGAGCAACGAGCTAACATGCTAACAGATGGCGGAAAGCTTCACCAGCATACCAGTAGGTTATTAACTATTTTTTCCTTCATTACGGCTCCAAATGTATGGAGCTAACATGCTAACAGGCCTTACTGTAAACAGTCTGGCAGTCTGGACTGCACGAACTACAGGTAGCCTCAGATATTGGAGGGACACCGAGCTAACAGGCGGAGGAAGGCTTCACCAGCATACCAGTTAGGTTATTAACTCTTTTTTTCCCCCTTCATTATGGCTCTCAAGTAGGGTTGGACATCGTTTGAATTTGAGCGATTCCGATTCTTCATTTCGATTCCGATTCTTTTCGATTCCCGATTCCGATTCTTTTTGTAGGCGGGGTTAAAAAAAGACATGTCAATTCAATTCAGTTCAGTTTATTTATACTGTATAGCTCCAAGTCACAACAGAAGTTGTCTCAGGGCACTGAACAAAAAACAATCAAATATAAAAATAATAAGTTAACAGAAACTTTAATATAAAAATAATGGTAACACTATTTATCTGAGGAGACTACTTTGAGTTTAACTCCATGTTATAAAAAAGCTACAGTAGTTAGCCAGAGTTATTTCAGGATGAAATAATTTGAACTTCTGTTTGAATTTAATGCTATGAACTTTTTCCTTTTTGTTACATTTACTATGAATTTCTCACAGGGCAGATTAGAGCCAACATGGAGGACTCACCAACATACAGCAAACCCCCTACTTACGACTCCATCGACCTACGAACAACGGGACCTACGAACGTATCATATTTAATAAAAATATGAAATTACTGTATTAAAAAATATATATATATTTTTTTTTTTTTTTGTGTTTAAATGTTCTTAATTTCATGTGTACATCACTTTGTTGCAGCTGTGGTTGTTTTAAAGGCTTTATAAATAATAATTATGATAAAAAAGATCATTTCTGATCATTTTTTAGCAATCTTGGGCAGCAGGAAGTAGGTCTTCAGTTTACACGGTCACAAATTAATGTAGAACACCGGACGCCATTTTAGGTTCAGTCACTGGGGTCTCCGGTCACAAATTAATGTAGAACACCGGACGCCATTTTAGGTTAGCTGCCGGGAGCCGGCCGAAGACTGGTGACCAGGATGGCTT
>JBBPBX010007410.1:0-59908 GCA_038048925.1 Garcialebias charrua
CCTACCCACCGCACAACTGCAAACGCGCCTGCCGTCCCCTTTTTGCCGCTGGTCACGGTCCCACTGGCCACTGAACACCGTCTGATGACGTACACTAGGGGGTAGCAGAGGGAGGGGTCTCTGGCTTGTTTTCCGGGTTCAGTTGTTGTTTTAACTGCACCTCCGACGGTCTTCGATGAGATTAAAACTTTTTTTTATGTTTGGGGTGATCTACACTGGAGAGTACAGCAGCCTGTCAGCAGCAACTGTAAAAATGCCACGTTTCTTACCGGAGTTTGGTTCCAATTCCTGGAGGCTGGATCCGGTGAGTTTAAAAAGTCCGAAAAAAGTCCCGTTGTGGTTGTGTAATCAGATAGCGAGGCTCTCCCGACTGTTTGCCGGATGCGTCGAGCCGCCAGAGATCAACATTTGGGACGTCTGCGGCTCGACGGCGACGCGCGCGTGCGTGTGCAGGCTGCCGTCGCGCCGCTTCGATCAGTTGAATCTCGCCGCTTCCTTGTTCCCCGTGACTCCACGCGTCTCCTCCATAGACTTTGAATGTAAACCGGTGTTATCCGGCCGCTTCGGCCGCCCGACGCCGGGGGCGGTGGGTAGGAGGCATGATATCAGAGAGGGGGCAGTCCAAGTCCCAGCCTGACACTTAAACATTCATACACAGACACACTCATTCAGACCCACCCTCATACTCACCCTCAGTCACAGAAAGACAAACAATAACGACACGCTCCATTCATAATCCCGATGCACACTCTATACCCCCTAGGTCCAAGACATGTACCTGCTCCCTACTTGGGGCAGCCCACATCCAAACCCAGGAGGTAGGCCCATTCATTCCGGGGCGGAGAGTAGCAGACATCCAAGATCCGGCCCACCCCGCGCCCTGCCGACAGAAAACTACCGTATTCGTCGGTGTTTAACACGCTCCTGTGTATAATACGCTTTGTCCAATATTGCCAATATATTTGGAAAAATCCGTAAATAATACGCTTCGGTGTTTACCACGCATCTATTATGCGTCACCGCTGCGCGACGCGTCAGCGCATCATTTGCCCTGCTTAAAATGGCGGTCGCAGAAGCCAGCGAGCACCGATAGACTTCACAAGAAAAAAACAATTATTTCTTTGCGAGAAAAAATATATTTCTTAGCTGACATTAAAGCACAAGGGTGTCATGAGCTTAACCAATTAACGAAATGTTCAAATCAGTTGGATTGAAAAAAAGTAGTTCGCCGATTTGCATGCAGGCAGGTGGGACGCTTTATTTCTTTAAATTTAGCTACCGTAAATAAACGCTTAAAAATATATTTCTTAGCTGCCATTATAGCACAAGGGTTCCTGAGCTTAACCAATTCACGAAATGTTCAAATCAGCTGGATTGAAAAATCTGTGGTGTGGTTTATGAGTTATGGTATCTTGCTAACAAAAACAGCTAACCTCGCAGCTAAATGCAACTACACCCAGAGCAGGGGACGGGCAGCGACAGAGTCAGTCCGACCAGAGGAGGCTTTTTTCGGACACATGAGCTAGAAATGGTCTGGAAGTGTCCCCCCTAGCGGACAAAAGTGGTACTGCACCATTTTTTGCCCAAAATGAAAAACGGCGAATCAGAGCCAAAAATGGGTCTAAAAATATGGGAAAAATCCATAAATAACACGCTTTGGTGTATAATACGCAGGACATTCAAATGAGCAAAAAAACTGAGTGTTATAGATAGACGAATACGGTAGATGAGCCTCAGAGCTTGAACAACTTTGACCAAGATAAACTCTTAATACAAAGACAGTTGGGTCAGAGCATCTGCACAGCTGTAGCTTGTGTTGGATGGTCCTAGTCTGCTGGAATAAAGTGGACCAAGTTATGTGCAGCCAGTACTGTACTTACTACCAGGGTCCTACAGTGAACATCTTCACTAAAGAGCTTTTTTCTTGTGAGTTTAGCACATGCTCTTCTTCTTTTTCTTCTATCCAATAAAACATATCATGCTTCTTGAAGGTGGTGGCTCCAACTATCAGCTCCCCGGTTTGTCAAGAGCAGCTGATAGAAGCAGGCAAGCTGGTGGCCAAGTCAGTGGAGGGGTGTGTGGAGTCATCGCAGAGTGCCACCCATGACGAGGGCCTGCTGAAGCAGGTGGGCCAGGCCGCCTCGGGAGTCACTCAGGCGCTCAACGAGCTGCTTCAGCACATCAGACAGTACGCCAGCGGAGGACATCCCATCGGACGCCACGGAGAAGCTACTGACCGCATTCTGGACGTGACTGAGAACATCTTTAGCTCGATGGGAGACGCTGGTGAGTGAATGTGATCAATATAACAGCAGCAGAACTCACTCTCTCTATCTTCTTTAAAGTGTGCACAAATGCTGTGCATAGGCGGAAGAAAGAAAACAAGAAAAGAGAAGTTATGTTTACTGACTAACACTTTTAAATGCATTTTTACTGTAGTATATTGTTGTCTGTACTTTATATGTTCTGTCTGGAACAGGTCTTTTTTGTAAATTAATCCTTGTGGCTCAATGAGACTAACTTGTATAAATAAAGGTTGAATGAATGAAAAAAGTTTGAGACTAGAGCATCAAAGACCAGAGTAATGGACCTGTACAGAAGGGTTACTTTTGACACATTTAGGTTATACATGTACTGTAGTCATTTGTCAAAGACACAATTTGAAAAGAATAATTTGTACTACAAAATATTTTTTATCCAAAAGTTCAAGTCAATTTTATTGTCATTCTCATCACATGTGGTACATGAGGCAGAACAAAGTTGTTTACTCAGGGCTCCAGTTACACCCAAACATAGCAAAATATAAAGTATAAAAAAACAGTATACAAGGATCTAAGATGTGCACTAAGATATACACTAAACAAACACTAAACAGTATGCAAAAATATCTAAGATATATGCTAAACATTACTAATGTAAAGTAATGCATGAAACAAGAGCAGCCTGAGAAGAAGCAGGGAGGGAAATTCCCAAATTTCCCAAAAAGCAGGGAAATTGTAGTTTTTTATTCTTTTAAAATTAATTAAGAATGGTAAACTAATAGGAAAACAGGGTCATTTAGTGGATAATGGAAGAACAGACAAGCAAGTAATATAGCATTTAAACAAAACATGCAATTGAAACATATTTATTCATATTATTTATGTACTGTATTTATCCATTCACACTCACACAGTTTTTTGTTTTAGAATTGCACAGTGGCAAAATGGATCAGTATGGTCCCATGAGAGGAATTGTTCAGCCTACATCTGTTTTCTGCCCTTTAGTTTTATTTATTTTTCCCCGTTTCCTCTGATCAGGTGAGATGGTTCGACAGGCTCGCATCCTCGCCCAGGCCACGTCTGATCTGGTCAACGCCATCAAGATGGACGCAGAGGGAGAATCCGACCTGGAGAACTCCCGGAAACTTCTTTCTGCTGCCAAGCTGCTGGCCGATGCCACTGCCAAGATGGTGGAGGCTGCTAAGGTCTGCCGTCTTCTTTACCCGATGAACGCAATGCTTTATTTCAGTTCATTTTTATTTACTGAGTCGGACGCACGTTTCTGCAGGGAGCGGCCGCAAACCCGGACAGCGAGGAGCAACAGCAGAGGCTGCGCGAGGCCGCTGAAGGCCTCCGCATGGCCACCAACGCTGCCGCCCAGAACGCCATCAAGAAACGGCTCATCAACAAGCTGGAGGTAAAACTAAACGGAGAAAAGGAAAGTGTATACAGCAGGAATAAGCTCTGGTTTTAATTTGTTTGTCTGCACAGAGTTATAGGATTCAGTTTAACTAACGCTGGACACAAAAATGTGCTCAAAACACAAAATGCTCTTTAGGATGATTTGACTTGATTGTTGAAAGAAGTCGTCTTTTTTCATAGGGTTGGTCACACGTCGGCTTGCTTTTAAAATGAATATCTTTTTACTTAAAGCAAAAGATTGTTTAACTTAATGTTCAAACATAAATCGGTGTGATTATACTCTGAGTTAAAAACAAACCTGTGTTGAACAGCAGTATTGGCATTAATAGTTATTTAAGCATGCATTGCTTAACTTCCTTTTATTTGGGAGTTTCTCTGATTATTAATGGAACAAAAAAATGTTGGAGCATTATTTTTATTATTATTTAGTTTGAGAAGGTGACAATAACTGCATTAATACTGATTATTTTCTTTAAAAATGTCAATTGATCGTCACCCCTGATGGAACAAGCATTCTCTGAGTGCACTTGTTAGTTTTGTTATCGATGTCGTTTTAGCTTCTGGTGTAATGTTGGCTGCTTTAACCAAGGATTTAATTTTAGCCTCACACATGCTGTGTTTTGAACTTACTCACCTCTTTCCTGCTTTCTCTCCAGAACGCAGCCAAACAAGCTGCAGCAGCTGCCACTCAGACTATAGCTGCTGCCCAGAACGCTGCTTCGTCCAACAAGAACCAGGCTGCCCAGCAGCAGCTCGTCCAGAGCTGCAAGGTAAACCATCAGTACCTGCTACTGGTGTAACTCAAACTATTTACACATTAAAGTGACTTTTAACACTATTTTGTATGATTAAACCAAAGAAAACACGTACTGTGTTCATATGGATCAAACTGTGAAGGCTGAGTGTTCACATTGTTGTGAAGTGATTAGTCTTTCCATGCCTGTTGAGTCTTAAGAAATAAAGGGTGTGGTTACACATCACTCAGGGGATGTCAAACCTGCGAGCTGTCTGCCTCAACAAATCCAGACCAGGATTAGACAGACGCAGAAAATGTTTCCTAGAAACCAACAAATAACTCGTCAGAACTTGTAACATCAGCTGTGCTTAGTTATACAGTTTGCTCCATGAGTCGACTGCTCAGATTCATTCAACATTAGAGAAATTGCTGTGATTTAAATAATAGACTATTCTGACAGGAATACAGAAAGTTTGAAGCTCATGCCAAATGTGTTTAAATCTTATGGAGTGTGGTTGTTTCATGGCCTTAGGCTGTGAGATGACTTCTCCAAACACGAGTGTAATCTTTTGGGCTTCACGGAGCAGAAGCTTTATGTCAAAGGAAACAGAAAAGATAGAATATAGCATTTTATAAATCCATCTTACTAATGGATGAACAGGAAGAGATGCCTTTAAGCTGACTGTAATCTGACTGATCAAAGCCCACCTGATTCCAGTGAAATGCTGCATAAAATCAAATAACTGCTCCAACACCGGTGAACAATACTGACAAAACAAACGTCCAAACGTATTTAAACCAGTGATGCTTTGGTTGAGTAAACCATGTGTGGGATATTTCAAGTGGCGTTTTAAAGAGACACATCTGATTATGTTAAACTCAAATATTATTTTAGGAAAATGTCTTTCTTTTCACATAATGTTGTTTTCTTTTACTCATATGTTCACATTTTATTCTCCCAGACTGTAAGATGAACTTCCACATATTTGAAGTGTTTCCTGAATGTACATGTCCACAGAGCAGAAGCATCACGTTTCTCAGATCATACCATTGGTTTGTTCTCTAACAGATCGGAGGCAATGTGTTCAACTTAATGGTACTTCTTCCAGTTATCTAACTGTTAACAATGGTGTACCACAAGGCTCAGTCTTAGGTCCCACCCTCTTCACAATCTACATAATTAATGTAGGCCAGATCATCACTGATGCATCCTTCCATTTCTTTGCTGATGACACATTTGTTTATTGTCGAGCTAAAGCAGTTGATGAGGTTTTCCAGCTTTTGAATCCGCTTTCAACATCATCCAGTCAGATTTGTTCCGTCTCAAACTTGTCCTAAACGTAGACAAAACCAAAGGTGTGCTGTTTTCAAATAGGAAGTCGGTCCCAGCAGTTCCTCCCAAGATTTTATCTTTGAATGGTGTCCCTATTGAGTTTGTCGATTCCTACAAATATTTGGGTATCTTGGTCATTCACATCTCTTATAAGCTCCACTTGGAAAACTTGGTAAAGCAACTGAAAGTTAAACTGGGTTTCTTTTTCTGAAACAGATCATGTCTAACTCTGAATGCTAAGAAACACCTATCTGACTTTCCTAGTCCCTCCATTGACTATGGTGACATTCTCTACATGAATGCTCCTACAAGCACCTTGCAGATGTTGGATGTGGTCTATCATGGTGCTCTAAGATTCATAACTGGCTGTGATTATCATACCCACCACTGCACCCTGTATTCACTGGTTAACTGGACATCATTAACCTCACGCAGAGTCTTCCACTGGTACATTTTCATCTTTAAAAATCACTTCTTGGTTTGCTGCCTTCATACATCTCCTCCTACATGTCACCACGTGAGTGCAGCTACAGGCTGCGCTCTCAGGACATGATTACCTGCAGTGTTCCGTCAGTGAGGACTGAACTTGGCAAAAGGGCCTTCTCCTACTCCGCTCCTGTTTCCTGGAACACTTTGCAAAAAGATCTGAAGCTCTCGACCTTGACCTCTCTAAATGGCTTCAAACATCTGATAAGTTCATGGCACAAACCAATGCAGACATGTTCCTGTTTTTAGTTTTCTACACCGCCTTATAATCTAGCTGTTTTTGTTTCATTTTTTAAAATATCATTTTTTCCAATTATTTATATTTAAAATGTATATGCCTTATTTTAAGATTGTCCACTGTTGTCATCACTATTTGTTAAAATCAGGTCTCTCTTGTAAATGAGTCCCTGAGGCTCAATGAGACTAACCCGTATAAATAAAGGTTGAATGAATGAATTAGTTTTAAAGCATGTTTTTCTGTTCTACCACACAGACACATAATGTATTCAACAGAGTTAAACAGATATTCATATTTTAATGGGAGGCGGTGTCTGTGTGATCAGGTGGTGGCAGACCAGATCCCTCAGCTGGTTCAGGGAGTCCGAGGCAGCCAGTCTCAGCCGGACAGCCCCAGCGCTCAGCTCGCTCTCATCGGCGCCAGTCAGAACTTCATGCAGGTGAGACACACCTCCACTAGAATATTCTGTGCATCAAGTTTAAAGAAATAAATATCTGATAATATAAATTCACTTTACAAAAAAATAAATAAAATCTTGTTAGTAAATCCAGTTGTTCTTTTTTCTGTCCTTCAGCCAGGTGCTAAGATGGTTACTGCCTGCAAGGCCACAGGGCCCACCATCACTGACCAGGCTTCAGCCATGCAGCTCAGCCAGTGTGCTAAAAATCTGGCCAGTGCCCTGGCAGAGCTCCGCACTGCTGCACAGAAGGTCAGCACCTTGTTTACGTATCACAAACACACAACACGGCTCTCTACATCCCACATTTGCAACATGCAGAACACTTGTATGTGTCTGTGTGTGTAGGCTCAAGATGCTTGTGGTCAGCTGGAGATAGACAACGCTCTAAACATGGTCCGAGATCTGGAGAAGGACATCCAAGAGGCCAAGGCTTCTGCTCAAGAAGGAAAACTCAAACCTCTGCCAGGAGAGACGGTGAACACAGACACACACTTACCGTACTAGTCCTTAACTGGATAGAAGATGCAGCCAACTGAAAATGATGTCTGATCGTTCGTTTGTCTCCTTGCTGTTTTTGTTTAGCTTGAGAAATGTTCCCAGGAGCTCGGTACGAGCACCAAGGCTGTGTCCTCAGGGATCGCCCAGCTGCTGAGTGAGGCCACTCAGGGAGATGAGAATTACATAGGTGGGTTCAATATGAGCAGAAAAAAAGGTTAACGTTGTTTTTAATGTATATCTTTACAAATTCCAAAATGAGAATTACATAGGTGGGTTCAATATGAGCACAAAAAAAAGTTAATGTTGTTTTTATTGTATATCTTTACAAATTCCAAAATGAGAATTACATAGGTGGGTTCAATATGAGCACAAAAAAGGTTAACGTTGTTTTTAATGTATATCTTTACAAATTCCAATATGAGAATTACATAGGTGGGTTCAATATGAGCACAAAAAAGTTAACGTTGTTTTTAATGTATATCTTTACAAATTCCAATATGAGAATTACATAGGTGGGTTCAATATGAGCACAAAAAAGTTAATGTTGTTTTTAATGTATATCTTTACAAATTCCAAAATGAGAATAGTACATAGGTGGGTTCAATATGAGCACAAAAAAGTTAACATTGTTTTTAATGTATATCTTTACAAATTCCAATATGAGAATTACATAGGTGGGTTCAATATGAGCACAAAAAAAGTTAACGTTGTTTTTAATGTATATCTTTACAAATTCCAATATGAGAATTACATAGGTGGGTTCAATATGAGCACAAAAAAAAGTTAACATTGTTTTTAATGTATATCTTTACAAATTCCAATATGAGAATTACATAGGTGGGTTCAATATGAGCACAAAAAAAGTTAACGTTGTTTTTAATGTATATCTTTACAAATTCCAAAATGAGAATTACATAGGTGGGTTCAATATGAGCACAAAAAAAAGTTAACATTGTTTTTAATGTATATCTTTACAAATTCCAAAATGAGAATTACATAGGTGGGTTCAATATGAGCACAAAAAAAAGTTAACATTGTTTTTAATGTATATCTTTACAAATTCCAATATGAGAATTACATAGGTGGGTTCAATATGAGCACAAAAAAAGTTAACATTGTTTTTAATGTATATCTTTACAAATTCCAATATGAGAATTACATAGGTGGGTTCAATATGAGCACAAAAAAAAGTTAACATTGTTTTTAATGTATATCTTTACAAATTCCAATATGAGAATTACATAGGTGGGTTCAATATGAGCACAAAAAAAGTTAACATTGTTTTTAATGTATATCTTTACAAATTCCAATATGAGAATTACATAGGTGGGTTCAATATGAGCACAAAAAAGGTTAACGTTGTTTTTAATGTATATCTTTACAAATTCCAATATGAGAATTACATAGGTGGGTTCAATATGAGCACAAAAAAAGGTTAACGTTGTTTTTAATGTATATCTTTACAAATTCCAATATTGGGCTCAAATCATAATCTGACATTTACTAAACTGATCCACAGGAAAAGTAAATTCTTTTGTGACATTTTTCCTTTCTGCTGACTGAAGATAATGCTCCTTTTCCATCCAGGTATGTCCGCCAGAGATATTGCCCAGACTCTGAAGTCCCTGGCCTCAGCTGCCAGAGGAGTCGCCGCCACCACGAACGACGCAGCGGCACGCAGCGCCGTGCTGGACTGTGCCGGTGACGTCATGGACAAGTCGGCCAACCTGATCGAAGAGACAAAGAGGGCCATCGCAAAACCAGGAGATGCAGAGAGTCAGCAGAGGCTGGCCCAGGTCAGACTGAAAAACAAAATATCTTCTAATCTGAGAAACGTTCAGCCACTGTAACATTACTCTATAAACAATGAAGTCATTTTATTTATGTATAAGCACTTTTTAAAGGCTAAGTGTGCATAAGATGCGGAGGACTAGGTAAAGATAACATTCAAACAGCAAAATAATGCTAGGTTGGATCCTGAATTAAATTAAACATAAAATACTTGAAATTGACAGTTTTCGCTGTCATTTTCAAGAAGCCCTGTCAGCCTGACGTGCACAGCTCAGGGCTCTAGAAGGAAGTTATTCTTGTGTTTTCAGATGAGAGCGAGGAGTTGCAGTCTTCAGCGAAAGGCCTCAGAAGAGTTTAAAGTTGTCTGATATAATCAGGAGACTGATTGTTTATTGCTTTTAGGAAAAGTGTTGACTTGAATTAAATTCATAATTTTCCAGGAAGCCGGTGTAGAGAGATGAGAACTGAGGTGATGGGAAGTCTTGGTCTTACAAATGATTTTAATCCAAATGTGAATACCAAACAAAGTCTTGCTTAAAACAGGAAAAGAGAGAGTTTGAGTTAACAAAGGCCTGAATTACCATTTCTAATTGCTGATCAGATAACAATATACAGTAGTCCCTCGATACTTTGCAGTTCACTATATCACAGATTTTCAAAGTAAGATTGGACATGACGCCATTGGCTGATTGATGGATGAGCCATGGGTTGTTTATTTAAAATAAATTATTTTAAATTATTTTACACCATGCGTGAAGCCCACAAGTGCAGGGGAAGCTCCCTCCTGCAGCTGATCAGCTGATCTCCTTCTCTATCACACACACTTCTCCTGCTGCAGCTTTGTGAAGGGTTAACCCTTTGATGTCCAGATGCACCGATCGACTTTTGTCTTCCACCTTAAAATTCAAAGTATGTCACATTCTAATACCGTCATCTCAAAATGTAAAAGTGTTAAAATGTATTTTTAATTATGTTAGAACTTCTATGTTCAGTTGTGTAATTGATCAAAAAGTACATTTCTGCTCCGTGCTGCAGAGCTGAAGCTGTGTGACATCCCTTTGATGTCTTGCTGCACTAATCTTCTCTACAATTTAAATTTAAATACTGTAATAGTTTAAATACACAATCTATGCTGTACGGATTGTTTATTAAAAATATTACAGTATTTAAATTTAAATTGCTTATTTAAGGAGGGAGATTGGGAGTAACAGGTGATGAATGTGATTACAGCCTGGCACATGTCATGACAAAGTTTACTGAACTTGAACTTGGACTACTGTATCCCTACTTGGCGGTTTTTCCACTCATCACGGGTGGGCGTGGTCACAAGGGACTACTGTACCATTACTTTTGGCAATATGAAGTTTTTTTTAAAGCTATTTGTGAAATGAGACTGCTGGATGAATAGTAACGTGATAAGAATATAAGAATGTGTGTTTGTGTGTATGCAGGTGGCCAAAGCGGTGTCTCAGGCTCTGAACAGATGTGTGAACAGCCTTCCAGGTCAGAGGGATGTGGACAACGCCATCCGCACCGTGGGCGAAGCCAGCAAGTCTCTCCTGGCTGATTCAGTTAGTAAAGCAGTGTCTACTTTTTACAGCAGCATCAGGACCACTTATCTAAACAAATACTAGCACCAGAACAGCATTTTTTAAATGTAGAACATCCTAAAATAGTGACTTCTACTCAGAAAGTCCTTTATCAGGAGGACAAACGGCATCAACCTCCTATATTTGAATTAAACTGCTCAGGATGGCTCATCATTCTCCTCTTCCTGTTGTAGTTTCCATCCAGTGGAAGGAGTTTCCAGGAGGTTCAGGCTCAGCTCAACGAGGTGGCAGCAGGTCTAAACCAATCCGCCAACGAGGTGGTTCAAGCATCCAGAGGGACCACGCAGGACCTGGCCAGGGCTACTGGCAAGTTTGGAAAGGACTTCAACAACTTCCTGCAGGCTGGTGTCGACATGGCTGGAACATCTCAGGTTAGTTTCATACAAAACCTGTCTTATGATTTAAAGGTTCCTGAAATGTGTAAAGTGGTTATTAATGAAAAATTCCAAAGATTACACAGTATGAAAAAAAAATTGCCTCGATGTGGAGATTCCCAAAGAGATTTTAGCTGAAAACCTGGCTCATATCATTGTTTAATATGTCCTCATTAAAAACACAATGAAACTGGACATGCGAAGGAGGAAAGAAGAAACCGTGGCTCTAAAGCCACGTTCATTCATCACCAAACATACAGCAGATGAACTCTTTCTGAAATTCATGTTGATAAGAAAAAGTCCAGCAAAGAGCTGACAGAACATCATCAGCTCTTTAACTTCACCAACACCTCACTGAAAACCACCGCAGCAGAACAAAGTTATTCTTAAAGTTGCAGTATGTAGCTTTTTTTATAAACATATTTCTTCTCTCAGTCACTATTTTTTGTCAGAGTGATGTTAAACAGGTAATCTTTGAGAAATACTATATTCCTCTGGCGTCTCCCGGTGGTTAAAATAGCATTTATAAAAACCAGAGCGGGCCGTTTTTGACCAGCCAATAAAAACAGAGTTATTTTCATGAACGAGCTTCCCCCGCCCTCCCCCCGCCTCTCCCAGCGGCAGCGCGCAGCAGCCGGGCACGCTCCCGTCTCAAACAGTAGCTGTTTCAAGATGGCGGAGGTGGCGAGAGCTTCGAGTGCTCAAAGGATTGCCAAGCGATGCAGAGTTAGCAACTTTCCTGCTTGAAAAGTAAGTGTCTTTGCTTGAATCATGTGATAGCGCAAATGCCATGATATTATCTACAACAGGCTAAAACCGTTTTCCGGCCTACAGCTGACGTGATGCTAATGGCAGCAGCTAACTCATTCAACCTCAGTATTGTTTTGATACGTACATTTAGTTATCCTAACTTATTGTATTGTGGATCAGCATGCAGATATGTTGAAAGTACTGTAACTGCGCTGTCTGTGTAAGAGAGGCATGATCTCAACAACTAGCAATTAGCATATTGTCTGCAGATCATTTGGTGTTCATAATCTAAAAGTCTGTTAGTTGTACTACACAATATATGTTGTTGATGCATACATCTCAACCTCTTTGGACGTTTACCTGTATAAAGGGCCTCAAAAATTATTAATTTTTGGAATAAAATCTGTAAAACTTGCGGTGGGGTGGACGAGTTTGCTGCGGACATGAGCATGCAGTGAAGCAGGATGAAAGGAGAGCATAAAAAGTTCAAATTTTACTTCTAGCAGCAGAACAGGATGGAAGATGGCTGTTTGATGCTATTTTTTAAATCATCCTACATGCTTTGATATGTTAGATAAATTTGTCATTGTGTGATAAATGTGTTGAAAAGAATATCTGATTATTGTTTGAACTACATTATATGTTTTTATGCAGAGATGATGACTTTGGGGAAGGTCTCAGAAGTGAATTTGGGGAGACTCCCATTCAGGTTTTGGAAACAAGGTAAGTAAGGGGAAACTGTATTTATGTCAAGATTATTTTATGGTTTGCACTGCAACTAATATAACTGTGATCATAATATTATTACACAATTTTAAAATGTAGATGGTAAGGTTGTATGTCTAATATTGTTTATGAAATGTATTTCCACCAGATATTACGGTAGGCAGAAACAAAAACCAAAGTTTAATAGTTGTTTTTATATAATCCATCCATCCATCCATCCATTTTCTTCCTCTTATCCGGGGTCGGGTCGCGGGGGTAGCAGCCTAAGTAGGGAGGCCCAGACTTCCCTCTCCCCAGCCACTTGGAGCAGCTCCTCTGGGGGAATCCCAAGGCGTTCCCTGGCCAGCCGAGAAACATAGTCCCTCCAGCGTGTCCTGGGTCTTCCTCTGGGTCTCCTCCCGGTGGGACATGCCCGGAACACCTCACCAGGGAGGCGTCCAGGAGGCATCCTAACCAGATGCCCGAGCCACCTCAACTGGCTCCTCTCGATGTGGAGAAGCAGCGGCTCTACTCCGAGTCCCTCCCGGATGACTGAGCTTCTCACCCTATCTCTAAGGGAGAGTCCAGACACCCTGCGGAGAAAACTCATTTCAGCCGCTTGTATCCGAGATCTTGTTCTTTCGGTCATAACCCAAAGCTCATGACCATAGATGAGGGTGGGAACGTAGATCGATCGGTAAATTGAGAGCTTTGCCTTTTGACTCAGCTCTCTCTTCACCACGACAGACCGGTACAGCGCCCGCTTCACTGCGGATGCTGCACCTATCCGCCTATCGATCTCACGCTCCAGTTTTTATATAATGTATTTCTTTATTGTTATGGCTTTTCTGTGCTGCAATTTTAGTGGACATAAAATTAGAATAATACAGATGCACAATATTGACAATAAATATCTTTGAAGCTTATTTTTTTTATTATTTTATTTTTCTAACCACGTCACAGAAAATGTACAACTTTATAAATTTAAGAATTTTTAAAAAGATGACTTAATTAAAATTCTGTGTTCATGTATAACATACACTTGCACTGAACGTACGTATTTTAGTGCGTGTTAAAAATATGATTTTGTCTATACTTTCGAGTTAGTCTCATTAACTTTTATTGAGAGAATTTATTGTACTGGTTCCCAAGTACATGTTTCTTTATTTCATGATCAAACTTGATTATTGTTGCTTTAATAAAATATGTAATGTGTTTCCTCAGTATCAATGTTAGTTTGTTTTTTACGTTTATATTTTTTTTGTTTCAGTATGTCTTCGCTAGACATTCACGACGACAATGATGAAAGTGACTTGTTATTGCATGTTCTCTCCGTGCATGCGTGGGTTTTCTCCGGTTTCCTCCCACAGACCAAAAACATGCATGTTAGACTGATTGGTAACTCTAAATTGACCCTAGGTGTGAGTGAGACAGGTCTCTCTTGTAAATGAGTCCCCGTGGCTCAACGAGGCTAGCCTGTATAAATAAAGGTTGAATGAATGAATGTTCTTCTTCCTCAGGTTGTCAGCGCTGTCCTGTTGATGATGATGGTGGTGGTGGTCCCACAGACAGCAGCAAAGCCACACAGGAAGTCCTTTGAAGGATTAGCAGAAGAAACGGTCCCTCTGCGTTTGGACCCAAACAATTTAGTTCCCAGCCTAAAAGTCAGTTCTTTGGCCAGCGACTCCATCTCACCGTGGACCTACAAGTGAGGCTTCAGCTCCTCAGTGTGTTGTCCTTCATGAAGCTCAGAGTCCTGTTAACAGTTTTTTGTCTCCTCTCTGTCCTCAGCATCTCCAGGGATGACAACATGTACCCTCATGCGCTGTCGCAGGCTCACTGTTTGCTCAAAACCTGCCTGGACCACCAAGGACTGGAGGACGGGGGCCTGGAGTCCCGTCCCATTCTGCATCAGGTGCTGGTTCTGAGGCGAGTCAAGACGCCAGGGCCAGGCACAGCTACCACTACCGCCTGGAGTCCAAACTCATCTCAGTGGGTTGCACCTGCGTGAGACCGAAGGTGATCAACCAGCACTGAGGACTGACCCATGGAGACCAGATGAAGACCATCTCCACGTGGGGTGTCCTCCAAAGATCTGTGGCAGGGTGTGGCCTTGGGGCAATTTCAATCCCAAAAATCCTCAATTAAAAGAAAAGAACTTTTAAACGAGTTGATGAAGTTTATCAATGAACCTTAATTTTTTTATTTATATATACTGTATATATATATATAGTCATTCATTCATTCAACCTTTATTTAGTCAGGTAAATCTCATTGAGCCTCGAGGGCTCATTTACAAAAGTGACCTGCTACTAACTAAAGAATGATGAACAGCAATGGTAGAATTTCTGTTCATCATTCTACATCATATATATATATATATATATATATATATATATATATATATATATATATATATATAGTATATAGATATAAATATAGTTATTTTTTTATATAGATACCTATATTTATAACTATATATATATATAGTATATATACATATAGATACCTATATTTATAACTATATATATATATAGTATATATACATATAGATACCTATATTTATAACTATATATATATATATTATATATATACACAAATGAAAGAGTGGAGATCAGGTGGTTCTCTATGGACTTTAGATGTTTGGACAAGCTGACAATCTGGAGAAGCTCCACATATTTATTGACCTGACCCACTTAAGTGAAGACCAGATCAGTCACCTGGGCCCTGCTTGCTGTTCTGTTGCCCTGAAGGCTGCAGGTTAGGAAGAATTTGGAGTTAATTAAGTTCTGTTTAATTTCTGTCCAGTTTTATTAAAAAGTTATTTAAATCAAACTAAGTACACAACAGAGTATTTAACATCAGGGTGGATGCTCAGTGCTTTATTTATGGTTATTTAAGTGCGTTATGTAACGGTTTGATGATCCTTGTCACATATTTATTTAGGTTTTTTGTGTATTTATTGTCTAAATAAATAAATAAAAAAGATTTTGTCGCTGTGTTCTTTCAAATAGAAAATTATTTCACTGCATGTTCATGAAGAATCATCAATTTAAATGTTTGCATGAAAACAGGGTGACTATGAGAACTGTTTGTTTTCATCAACTCCCCCTGTGAGCATCGAATCTCATTATGTAACAAAACCAGAATATGAACAAGTCCAGCTGTAGTGCATCAACCCAGGTTTGACTCTTCTCAAGAGCTGAGTGTCAACAGCACGCAGCTGTTTCCTCTTCTTCGGACCGTAGGTCTCTGGGTGTAAATTCCTCGTCTGAAGACCATCGACAATGAATGTTTCAAAACTAGATGCGTAACACAGATAAAATGTCACACACTGCAGCAAAGTATTATAACATAACTTATTGAAAGGGTTATACATAATTTACGATACTTTATTACAAATACGCAAAGATTTGAGAAGGAAATAGTCGATCGGGTGACTGCGCCGACGCCATCTTAGAACTGTGTTTACAATGCATGCGCGTTCACGAGACAGGCCAAGCTGTGGAGGAGGAGCTAAGGAGGCGGAGTTGCAGGTCAGCCAGAGTGCAAGGGGGAGGAGGGAGAAGGGTTTCTGCTCGAAAATTTCCTAAGTTTCAGGGCTTTACAGAAACTGCAGACCGTGCCTTTAAAGGGAAGTGGGTAGAAAAGGATAAAGTTAGTCAGAATCTACAGAAACTGGACCAGAAAACAGGAGCAACAAGTTTTATGAACCTACCTGTCCAAATGAGACCACCTTTCAACTCACCCTGTCAGAGGGTTGGTCTTAATAGTGGAATTATGAATGCAGGGAAGTATCCCTTTATATTGACCATGCAGTATCATCAGGGAATAATCTGATTGGCTGTAACTTAACATTGATCCAAGATCAGTGCCAGCGCAGGATAATGATCCCAGCTTGGGAATAACACAGTGAACTCTGTCATGACCAGGGGTCTGCAACGTTTACAATCAAAAGAGCCATTTCTTCCCTTCGTTCAGTAAATCTGTTGCCTCACAGCAAGAAGGTCCTGGGTTCAATCCCCGGTGGGACCTGGGGTCTTTCTATGTGGAGTTTGCATGTTCTTCTCATGCATGCATGGGTTTTCTCTGGGCACTCGGGTCCCCTCTCACAGACCAAAAAAAAAAAACATGAATGTTTGTCTGCTTCAGGCCCAGGCCTCCCTTGCAAAAGCGATCTGTGTTCTCAATGAGATTTGCCTGATTAAATAAAGGTTAATAAATTAATTAAACGTGTCCAGAGACACAAAACCTGCTAACATTTTCATGATCAACTGGTGGCCCATGGGCCACTTTAAGTTTGATAGAGGGAACTTTTCTGACCAGTAGGCATGAAATTATAAAAATAAAAACATCCAATGACTGTTAACGTTTAGTGATATTTTTACATTTTGAGACAAAAGAAAAGACTGGATTCCATCCTTCCATCCATCCTTCCATCCATCCAACCATCCATCATCTTTACTTGCGTCTTCCTTTTTAGGTTGCAGGGGGTCACTAGTGGGTGCCCATATCCAAAGTGCAAGTTCATCACAGAATACTGAATTCTTGTTTAAAAAAAAAAAGGTAATAATACAATTAAAATAAATTATACATATACAGTATACAGTATACAGGTAGTCCCCGACTTATGAACGAGTCGTTCGTAAGTCGAAAATTCGTAAGTAGGATCACATACAAAAAAAACCAACATTTTTTTAAAATAAATAAATAGATGTACAGTACTGTACAGTCAACAAGCACTTAGCCTATCCTAACATAGTTTTTAAAGATGGAGTGAGTTGAATTGAATTGTCTCCCTTTCCCTTTATGTGAATGGAGCCTGCTAGGGCTCACTCCAATTCAACTCACTCCTTAGCTGTGTTAGGATAGGCTAAGTATTTGGTAACTGTACAGTACTGTACACTTATTTATTTATTATTTAAAAAAATATATATTTTATTTTTTTATTTTTTATGAGATTCATTCGTAAGTCCGAAATGTCGTAAGTCGAGGACTACCTCTATATAATTTTACCATTAAAAAAAACCTAAACAATGAATTGTGCAGGCTTGTGTTTGTTTTTTGTGGAGTAATTGAATATCCTACTTTGAAGAAATAAAGCATGAAGTGAAAGGGAGTATAATTTACTTTGTGTATTAGTACAGGTAGCCCTTGACTTACGACGTAGATCCGTTCCTACGCTGCGTCGTAAACCAATTTTCGACGTAAGTCGAAATATACGTACATACCGGTACTGCCCCATATACATGTACAGTACTGTATTACCAAGCACTTAGCCTATCCTAACAAAGTACCCTACATAATTATCAAAAAACACATACGTTTGGGAGCCATAATGAAGGGAAAAAAGTGTTAATGGCCTACTGGGATGCTGGTGACGCCGTATTCCTCCGTCCATCCGCTGTATTTCGTATTCCGTTTACGACGTAAAACCGCCGTCCACCTCGGTCCAGAGCGTTTACAGTACGTAACGTATTCCTCCGCCTCTGTATTCCTCCGCCTGTGTATCCCTCCACCTCTGTATTCCTCAGCCTCTGTATCCCTCCGCCGCCGCACCGTGTACAGTACAATACTGTATTCTTCCGCCACAGCGGCCGCTGCGTAACTCGAAAAAAGGCTGTTTATAGTAAATGGGAGATGCGTCGTAACCACGAAACGTCGTAACTCGAGGACTACCTGTACTAGTATCCACATATTTGCAAAGGAAATGACAGGAAAACTGCTAAAACTGTTCATTTTTTGTTGTGGGTATAACATCCTATAAATTTAAGTTTCATGTTAGTTTTGGTCAAAGTTTGAAAGAGCCTCTGCGGAGGGACCAACGTGCCACATGTGGCTCCAGAGCTGCAGGTTGCAGACCCCTGGTCATGACCTTGACATCCACTGAGTTTGAACTGAAACAGTACTGAAGCATCGTGGGATCATTTTGACAAAGAGGAGAACACCAACAAGCTCTATAGGAACAGCCTTCAAGAACCTAGGAGAACAATTCAGTTTAAATATTTTACACATGCATGATGTTGTAATACAATTGAGTGGGGGATGTACATTTCTTATGAATAGATTTCATAATGATGGCTAATAGATATTGTTTTTGCATTGTTGCCCTCATCTCCCGCAGTCTAAGGAGGATCAGACACAGGTGGTGTCCAACCTTAAAACCATCTCCATGTCATCGAGCAAGCTGATGCTGGCAGCTAAAGCCCTCTCCACTGATCCCAGTTCGCCAAACCTGAAGAACCAGCTAGCAGCAGCTGCTCGGTGAGAAACGTTTTCTGCTCTCTGGGTTTTCATTCTAGTTGTGCTGTTTTGTTGAACGTGTTTGTTTGTGTTTCCAGGGCAGTGACAGACAGCATCAACCAGCTCATCACCATGTGCACTCAGCAGGCCCCGGGTCAGAAGGAGTGCGACAACGCTCTCAGAGAGCTGGAGGTAGCAACCTATTCTTCTTCTGCATCCTCTGATCGTGCCATGAGATGATCGATGCTGGTTTTTTCTTACGTAAACAGAAGATGAGGTTTCTTACGGATGGTGGTTCTGATTGTTTTGTTTCTGTGTGCAGTCTGTGAAGGGGATGCTGGAGAACCCGACAGAGGCAGTAAATGAGCTGTCCTTCTTTGAGTGCATCGACAGCGTCATGGAGAACTCTAAGGTACCACACACTGCTCTAATCACGCAGCTTTGATCAGCTTCCACACAGGTTCAGTTTAAAAACATCTACTTTTTATGCTCTGCAGGTCTGTATCGGTTTTATTTTATTTTTTTCAATCGATACCAAGCTTCAGAACTTCAAATTCTGTAGAGGTGAAAATCTTCAGTCACCTAACACTTAGATTTAAATTACAATTCAAAAGGTGATGATGATGATGATGAGAATATATCAAATATTATTGATGAATCCTGATGAGCAGCACTTATCAGGTTTGTGACTAAAACACCAGGAAGCAGCTGAAACTGAATTAGAGGAAGAAATACAAATGGATAATCTGAAACAACTATGCCTTTTTTTACATAAATATATTTTGATTTTTGTGTAATAAATAGTACACAGTAAAATTAGTCATAAAACTATTAATCTGCTGAAAAGCTAACGTGGTTAGTATTACACTTCTGAGTAATATTTAAAGAATATTATAACGTGTATTCTTTAGGGTTCAGCAAAGAGAAGAGCTGAAGACACCACTTTACTGCTGCATGTTTTAACTTCAGGAAGCTACAGTAACCCTGGAGGGACAAAAACATGTAGCGACCACTGCTGACGCTCAAAATGGCAGCACAGATTACATTGAACTAAATCGAATTTTCACACATTTGATTAAAAATCGGACCAGATCCAGGATGGATCTAAAAATGGCTCCCAGTGGAGAACTCGTCATAAAGGAGCCCATCAAACGAAGTTTTGGCTCATGTTTGAGTGAATCTCTCTGCTTCCTGTCAACAGGTTCTTGGTGAGTCCATGGCTGGCATTTCACACAACGCTAAGAACTCTAACCTGCCTGAGTTTGGAGACTCGGTCAGTGCTGGATCCAAAGCCCTGTGTGGTCTTACAGAAGCAGCTGCACAGGTAAAGACTTCATTTAGCTCACTGTGTATCTGTCCAAGGACATAAGTTCAGAAACAAATGGAAACCAGTGATCTGCTGATGTCTGCAGGCTGCCTATCTGGTGGGAGTATCAGACCCCAACAGTTCAGCGGGTCAGAAGGGCCTAGTGGATCCCACCCAGTTTGCTCGGGCTAATCAGGCTATTCAGATGGCCTGCCAGAACCTGGTGGACCCAGCCTGCACCCAGTCCCAGGTATGCTCGCCTCACTACAAACACAAGGGGTCCGTTTTATAGCGGTTTTTTGACGAGCCTGTCTTTCTGCCCAGGTGCTTTCTGCAGCTACCATCGTGGCCAAACACACCTCTGCTCTGTGCAACGCCTGCCGCCTGGCCTCCTCCAAAACTCAGAACGCCGTAGCCAAGAGGCAGTTTGTTCAGTCAGCCAAGGAGGTGGCCAACACCACCGCCAACCTGGTCAAATCCATCAAGGTTTGCTCCTTCAGGCACTTCATGCCACCATCAGTCCAAAATTAACTCTTAATTCTGTAGTGTAATAACACTAAAACAGGTTTGGAGCAAAGAATACAAGAGTTATGTTCCAGAGACGTGGTCTACTGGAAGGTTCTGATTGATGCTACGTTTGTTTTACAGGCTTTAGATGGAGCCTTTAATCATGAGAACAGGGAGAAGTGCAGAGCGGCTACCGGTCCTCTGATAGAAGCTGTGGACAACCTGACCGCCTTCGCTTCCAACCCAGAGTTCGCAAGCATCCCCGCTCAGATCAGTCCCGAGGTTAGTCCTCATCTCACCACTGAAATATATATTTAAAATGTGTTCATGCACAACACTGAAAACAAATAAACATACCGGTAAACCTTCATTCCTAATCCTAAAACACAGCTCCATTCTATGCCATCCAAAATAACAGCAGAAACAAAAAACATCTAGTTTGTTTTTCAGAATATAAATTTTTATTTTAATCAGAATTTTTATTAAATTGGTGTATGTAATAAAATCATAATGAAAATCCTGGTTTCTCCTAGATTTTAATCATCCACTTTCTGCTGCTAAAGTTTTTCCTGTTTTGAGAGCTCTAACCCTGAAAATGTTTCAATTACCTACTTGTTACGTTTTGCGCTGAAACGCACCACCTTTAATAATTTTCACCTTAAATAACTGTCACATAGTAGCTCAACTTCAAGTTTCTTTCAGCCTGAAAATCACTTTAAAATGACGATGCAGTAGCAGCTATGATATATTGTTAACCTGAATTTAATTTCCACTCTTTCTTTAGGGTCATGCATTCATGGAGCCCATTTTGGCAGCAGCACAGATGATGCTGGAGAGCTCCACTGGCCTGATTCAGACCGCACGCTCTCTGGCTGTCAACCCCAAAGACCCCCCCAAGTGGTCAGTGCTGGCTGGACACTCTAGAACGGTGTCTGACTCCATCAAGAAACTCATTACCAACATGAGGTAAGGTCTGCTCTTTGCTTCTGGATCTGTTTGAGATGGGCTGCCATGGAAAATACTTAAAACTTTAACCATCAAATTTCAAACCAAAATGGTGCTACATGGTTAAGGATAATCAATATGTAATGTATGAAGTAGCCTATAGCAATATGTAACTACAGAAATAGTATTTTTTGGGAAAATGCAGAGTTCTGCTCAGATCTGACCATACAGTACTGACTTTGGTACACAGAGGAGTTCATGGTTGACTCAATAACTGTAAGATATACAGGTCATGTTTGCAAAACAAGCCCAAAACCTCAACCCTCCACCACCGTGCTTCACAGTCAGTATGATGTTTGATTTTCTTTAGCAAACATGACGCTGTGCTTCATGTTCAATAACACCTCTGCTTTGGCTTCATCTTTCCTAAAGACGTTGTGCTGGACGTCTCGTTTGTTCAGATAAAACTTTGTAAATCTAAACTGTGTTGCTGTGGACAAAACTGAGGACAAAGCAATAATGACGCTCTTCAGATAAAATCCCTGTCCAAATAGAACTACTTAACATTTTTATTTCAAAGTATTTTAAAGTATAAGACGTGTCTCTTTAGTTTTTGTCAGATGAACCATAAGAATCTAAAGGAACCACATTATCGATGTTGTCATTTCTTATTAAAGAATGTCTGTCTGTACATTTTCATGATGTGTGCAGAGAGAAAGCCCCTGGTCAGAGAGAATGTGACAACGCTATAGAAGTGCTGAATGGCTGCATCCGAGAAGTTGATCAGGCCTCGCTTGCTGCCATAAGTCAGCAGCTAACGCCCCGAGAGGACATCTCAATGGAGGTAAATGCACCCCGAAGTCCTTTAGATGGTAAATGTCTTTTTAGCAGACGCTGTTGTGAGCTCTTTGAGGGACAAGTTAGACAACTCTGCTTATTGAACTCTTTAAAAGTCAGAAACACCGTGTTAAAATCAACAGACTGACTTTGAAAATAACTTTTATTTCATACTACTGTAATAGTTTGAGTCCATGTTATTTGTTTTCAAGTTGCTCCTGAAATGTAGGTTTTCTTTGAATGGGGTAATTTTTTGCACAGCACACACAAAATGTGGTAAAATATAGTCTGTAATAAATCTCACCTCTGTGTGATAAGCAGTTACCATACTTTTCGCCATATAAGTTGCACCTTTTTGCATAAATTAGCATGCCTATGACTTATACAGCAAAGCAACGTATTTATTCCCCCCCCCATATTTCTAACCTAACTTTTGGCTGAGATCTGACAATTCCATTCATTCTGATATGGAAAATATTGAACACTACCATTTTCAGCCACTAGAGGGTGCTCGAGTAATATGGCAAGCCACGTGTCACATTAATAGCTAAAAGTGGCTATTATTGAGACACTTGGCTTGCCATACAAAGTCACCTTTGTCTTGCTCCGGAACTCCTGGAGCAAACGTCAACTCAGCTGCATTTCATCATACCGCCCAGGTGAAATGTTGCAGATTTGACCATTAAAGTGCATTTATTAAGGAAAACTTGAGCTGAGACACACCTTTTACAATAATGTTGAGCAAACAAATAATTGTTTTTAGGTGATTATCTTGTTCAATTTTGAAGAAATGCACGGCGAGTCATCCCTCTGCGCAGTCCCGCAGCCGTGAATCAGCTTTTTAAAATGGAGCTGATTTCACAGTCAAAGTGCATTTATTAAGGAAAAGATGGACTGAGACACACCTTTGCTATAATTTCGAGCAAACAAATAATTGTTTTAAGTGTTAATCTTGTTAAATTCATATTAAAGTCCTCCCGTGCACGCTCCCGCGGCTGCCATTTGGCAGCCAATCGATTTTTGGCACAACACCGGCCCACATTTCCAGGTTGTCAGCGCTGACACATTATAGATGCGATGTATTTATGTTTTTTCCACTTTATTAGACATATTTGGACTGATGCGACTTATACGGCGGTACGACATGTACGGTGGAAAGTACAGTAGATGTATTAAAGAAAGGTATGACTGTGATCGTATTCTTGTAAATTAAACTTGCTTACGGTCTGTGTCTGTGTGTTGTAGACTCTTCATGAGCAAATGGCCGCCTCTGTTCATGAGATCAGTCATTTGATTGATCCTGTGGCTGTGGCTGCTCGATCAGAAGCCTCCCAGCTGGGACACAAGGTAAAACACACACCTTCACAGTGCATGAGGAGTGAAAACTGGTTGTCTAATTAAAGGCTACAGTTGTACACATCTGCTGCGAGTTGTTCAGAATCTGTTTTGACTTTTCACGCATCGTTCATTCTCTCTACGTTTTGATAGGTGTCTCAGATGGCGAGCTACTTTGAGCCCTTGATCATGGCGGCCATCGGCACAGCGTCCAAGATCCTCAGCAGCCAACAGCAGATGGCTGTCTTAGACCAGACCAAGACCCTGGCTGAGTCGGCCTTGCAGATGCTCTACACTGCCAAGGAGGCCGGAGGAAACCCCAAGGTACTGAACTCAGCTCTGGTGACAAAATTCTTAAGATCCAGAGATTTGATCCACAAACCTAAAAGAAAA
The DNA here is from genome assembly GCA_038048925.1 of Garcialebias charrua. Lineage (NCBI taxonomy): Eukaryota > Metazoa > Chordata > Actinopteri > Cyprinodontiformes > Rivulidae > Garcialebias > Garcialebias charrua. The sequence continues at coordinate 24,231 of JBBPBX010007410.1, forward strand.
TTAACGATGATTACAAAAGCAATGGTAGTTGTTGGTAAGGTAACATAAGGAGGGCCTCTTTGTATATATTTAGTTATAAAAATAATGTAGCCTTCAATGTGTTCCAGCTGTCTGCAAAGTTAAAAGTATTTATCCTTTATACAGTAGATGGAGAGGTAAAAAAACTCCACTCATTTGTAGAATACATTGTTTTAATCAAAGCGCATTAGTGAGCTCCATCTACCACCCATCGAGATGCAATATATCACGTGTCGATGAGTTCCTGATCAAAACATTGAACTGCAACCTGTGTGTGTGTGAGTGTGTGTGGTGCAGAAAAGCTGCAGTATCTATAAAATACTGAGCGCTGGCCTTGAATTGGTGAATTAACCGTCTCATATGAGGACTGTTCACCACTCTGATCTAATTAGACCTGCCACCTTCTTCGTTAACGTCTCATGAACCACTGTTTGGATTGTAATGAAGCGTTTCTGAAGCAGTCGCTGGGTGTTTCCTGTCTTCAGGCAGCGCACATGCAGGATGCCCTGGAGGAGTCGGTGCAGATGATGAAAGAGGCCGTGGATGATCTGGGGGCCACGTTAGCTGAGGCTGCCAGCGCAGCAGGCGCTGTGGGCGGCATGGTGGACTCCATCAACGATGCCATCAATAAAATGGAAGATGCACGAACACATGAACCTGAAGGCACCTTTGTGGACTACCAGACTACCATGGTGAAGACAGCCAAGGCCATTGCAGTCACTGTGCAGGAGATGGTAAGAAATATGTATCTTAAAGGTGGGGTGACGTGATTTTTTTTACTATGCATAAAATTGCTCAATATATATATATGTATAATTATCATTTAAATATGTTCGTTTTTGCAAACAAAATGATAAATCACTTTAATTTTGCTTTAAAAGTGATTTTAAACTTCAAGCCGGGAAATCCGATTACACGCGAACGCACCATCTGTGACGTAAAACCGGGCAGAGCTCTGGGCTTGTCACAGTGTGCGCGTGTGAGCTGCTCTACCTGAAGGTAAGTCTGATACAGCATCAGACCTAAATTAGATCCTGTTGTTTCTTGTTCCATCACCCAAACTATTTTCTGCTTCCCAAAATGAAGACAAATAGCTCAAATCTTCACATAGATTGCTAAATTCGTCTGGTTTTAAATTGTCCGCTATTAAAGAGACCAGAGCCCTCTGCCTCTCACTACGTCACAGATGGTGCGTTCGTGTGTAATCGGATTTCCCATGATTAAACACGGCTTGAAGTTCAAAATCACTTTTAAAGCAAAATTAAAGTGATTTATCATTTTGTTTGCAAAAACGAACATATTTAAATGATAAAATATATATATCTTGAGCAATTTTATGAATAGTAAAAAAAATCATGTCAGTGGACCTTTAAGGGTTTTATGTTGTAAATAGTTTATTTTTTCTTCACCTTCTGCAAAGTTAAAAAAAAAACTCACAATCTATTTAAATGTAAACTGCTGGCGACAGATGCATGTGCAGCCACAGAACAGATCTTGTTTTTTCGTGTTTGTTTAGGTGACAAAGTCGAACACCAACCCAGATGACCTTGGAGGATTGGCCAACCAGCTGACTAATAATTTTGGAAATCTTGCAGACGAGGCCAAATTTGCAGCTCTTACGGCAGAGAATGATGAAGTGAGTAACCGTTTCCTGTCACTCGCTTGCTTTCTTTTCAAAGGAAAGCCATTTCACCTCCAAACACTTTACTTCCCATACGTTTCACAATGTCATCTAGTTCTTTCGTGCAATATTACTTTGTTCCAGATTGGCTCTCACATTAAGAAGCAGGTGGGAGAGTTGGGCTTCAGCTGCACAGGTTTGGTGACGAAGGCTGGAGCTCTGCAGTGCAGCCCCGATGACTCTTTTACTAAAAAGGAGCTGATAGAAAGCGCCCGCAAAGTCTCAGAGAAGGTCAGACATTAATCACTTAACTAGTCAAAAGTGATTAGACATTTTTCTACAATAAGTCTTTTTCCCCCCGCAGGTCTCCCATGTTTTGGCATCCCTCCAGGCTGGTAACCGTGGCACTCAGGCCTGCATCACAGCAGCCAGCGCTGTGGCTGGAATCATCGCAGACCTGGACACCACCATCATGTTTGCCACTGCCGGTACTTTGAACCGAGAGAACGCCGAGACCTTTGCTGACCACAGGTAGAAAGTCCCAACGGAAACTCTTTATAAATCAGAACTGGACTGTTTCTTTGTTGTTTTTACTAAAACTTCTGAATGCACCAGTGACTCTTTTACAGAGCACTTTTATTTGTTTTAAGCTGGTGAAAGTATTTTTTGTCTTTCATATCCAAAGTTATAATACAAAATTAAAACTGCTTTGACTTCAGCTAACTCAACATCTTACCACTGACAATTCTCTGCTATATCTGATACTTGCCCTGCCACAATGATACTGGAGTTTAAAAGACAAACAACCAGCCTTGTGATCCCTGCTGCAGTGAAACTGATCCCTCAATAACAAATTCCAGAATTTGATGGGCCCTCAGTTGAATTGTGCCTAAAGCTAGTACCTTAAAGGGCTGTGGCTGTTGGGGACAAGTTGGAGACACAAAATTGTGAGAAAATGCGCAAGTTTTTACATGCATGGAATCACAATGAATAATGATTTTTGCACAAACCCCTGCTAAAATTCACAGAGATTTTGGGTGCATATTGACAACATAACTCTATAAGCAGCTCCAGAATTACAGAAACCAAGTTGAGATGGATTCCAGACGCCTGACTTCTGTGTTTTGAAAGGAATTTTTTTGGGCAACCTTTTCAAAATTCTTAAAATACAAGAAAGGGACTCTGTGACTCAACACAAAGAAACAGCGAACTCTCTTGAGCAATTCGAAAAAAACATGGAAGAAACTTCCTCGTGAAGGCTACTCCCACTTTGTTACAGAACAATGCAACCCAGTGGCATAACATCTTAAAAGGTATCCACAGAAATTAAAACATAAGAAAAGCTGTGAGCTAATCAAAGATGCTATTCAAGCACGGGTGATAATTTTTACCACCACTTTAAAGACAAATATGCAAGTGTGGGTGTCTGACTGTATACATGTGTGTCTCATGACATACTTCAAACAATGGCCACAAATGTATGGTGCTCACAATCGTGTAAACTTTTTACCTTTCTGGCAGTTTATCACCACATTAACTGTGGTAAATCATTGGTTGTGAAATCTTGGCCAGCTGTGACGGATAATATATATTTTTGTTGCTCTGCATGCTAACCATCTCTATGATAATCTTTGACCTTCCCTTTTTCAGAGAATGCATTTTGAAGACGGCCAAAGCTCTTGTAGAAGACACCAAGCTGCTGGTTTCTGGTGCTGGAGCCAGTCAGGAGAGACTGGCCCAGGCTGCCCAGTCGTCTGTGATCACTATTACCAAACTGGCAGAAGTGGTCAAACAGGGAGCGGCCAGCTTGGGTTCTGAAGACCCAGAGACTCAGGTAAACATGGCTGATGTGTTTTTTCAGCCCCTGAACTGGTACCTGGAGAAAACCCACGCATGCACTGATGTTCATAAATAATTTTTGAGAACAAGACAAAAAATTGGACACCCTGATCATTTATTGTCTTTTTTTTCTTCATGTTGTATATCAAGAGGCTGTTAGCAGAGGTATCATGCTTCACATTTATAACTTCTTGTTTGCTTATTGTTATCAAAAAGGATTATCAAGTAGGTGACTTATAGTTGTTTTTTAAGAGTTGTATTTTTTCTTTTATTAGAATAGAGTAGAATAGAAACAGCATTTATTTTCCCATGGATGGAAAATTCAAGTGTAACAGCAGCAACAGATAAAAAAGAGTCACACAAAAGTTCCTAAATGTTAAAAACAATGTACAGGTATAAAGAAGTAAGATAAACATTATCAAAAAAAATTTTGGGAACATTGAGAATGGCAAACTACAATACAGTAGTATAGGCAGAGTTTGTGTTTTAGCAGAGGTCTGCATGTATTTAATCCTTATAGAGTTTGTTGGGAGCAGTGGGTGATGCTTGTAGAGTCTAACAGCTATTATTATTATTAATTTTATTATTACTATTATTATTTGGATCAAATTGCAAAAATATTTCATGAGGGAACACATTTTCATGTGTCAACTGGAGAGGTTTTTCTGCACTGGTGGTTTCAAAAGAAAATGTAACCAGAGGAATGTAAAAGAACTGTACCATTTGTACTGTGCATCAAGACCTGTTCAAAGCAGACAAAAGCTGTCAAGCTTAGACTACTAGAGGACAACTTGACCTCATTTCCTTCAATGAATTGTTAAAATAGAATAGTTTTCTTTTGATAATATTTCTAATCCCAGCCGGTCGAAGCAGATGGATGCTTGTCCTGAGCCTGGTTCTGCTAAAGGTTTCTTCCTCATGAGGGAGTTTTTCCTTTCCACTGTTGCTTTCATGCTTGCTCAATCAAGTCTGTGATGGAGTTAAACTCAAAGCAGTCTGCTCCTCAGACAAATAGTGTTGAATTATTATTTTTAAATATGAATGTTTCTGTTAACTTATTTTTATATTCATTCAACCTTTATTTATACAGGCTAGCCTCGTTGAGCCACGGGGACTCATTTACAAGAGGGACCTGTCTCACTCACACCTAGGGTCAATTTAGAGTTACCAATCAGCCTAACATGCATGTTTTTGTACTGTGGGAGGAAACCGGAGCACCTGGAGAAAACCCACGCATGCACGGAGAGAACATGCAAACTCCACCCAGAAAGGCCCCCGGACCGGGATTTGAACCAGGGACCTGCTCGCTGAGAGGCAGCTGCTCTACCAGTTGTGCCACTGTGCTGCCCAGGAATATATGAATGTTTTTTGTTCATTGCCCTGAGATGACTTCTGTTGTGACTTAGCGCTATATAAATAAACTGAATTGAATGAAACTGAGTTGAATTGTGTAAAAGTACAGTCTCCTGAGAGTACACTGTGCTCTGTCTCCTCCAGGTCGTCTTGATCAACGCAGTGAAAGATGTTGCCAAAGCTCTCGGCAACCTCATCAGTGCCACGAAGGCAGCAGCAGGCAAACCTCATGATGACCCAAGCATGCTCCAGCTTAAGAGCTCTGCGAAGGTAAAGATACACGAGTAAAAAGCTGCATGAGTTTTAATACTAAGCTCTGTCTTATAGAGCTCCGTGATCCCCGATATTTAAACATCTCCTCAATTCAATATTTGATTCTGTCATATTTGTTTAAAGACCGTGTAAAGTGAATTTCAACATTTTCTTCAATAAACATTATAAATGTCATAATTGTAATCTTGTAAATGAGTAAAAAGTCTCAAAATTGTAGCTCAATTAATTTTGGAGTTATAGAGCAAACTGTGTATAAACATATTTCTATTTCAGGATTTTTTAGGCGTGTTTTAAACGTGACCGCGTTTCGTCACGCGGTCCTCATTAGTATAGCCCCACCCCCTGCAGCTCCAGCCGTATAAATTCGCCTCGGTGGAGCCGTTCACTCGCGAATCGCAGATAGCATCAGATAGCAATAGCATAGATATTTTGTTCATTGTTAGCTAGCTAATCAATTATGCCTCGTTCGTGCATCTTCCCTGGATGTCGCAATGGTCAGGGCACCCGTACAAATCATAACATGTTTTTATAGCACGTGGTTTAACATCGAGTATCTGTAATGCCTGGATAGGTTAATGGATAACGCGCCTGCCTTCCGTCCCAAACCCCACGGGTTCAAATCCCGCATGGTACAACTCTTTTTTTTATATTTTTTTTTTATTAATTCCAGATTAAAAATACACAAGAAAACTATTTACAAAAACAGCGTAACTCTTGGAAAAAGTAGCTGCTGTTACAGACAGAACTCGGATAAAAACAGAGCAGGTTTACTGGATCTCTGCTGCACCTCTCCACACACAGCTCAGCTGCAGGCAGCAGTACTGCGCTGAAACCACGCCCACGCACTGACACGCCCCCAGCGTTCCAGGGCAAGGCAAAATCATGTTTTTTCATGATTTTTGAGACTTAATTTTATAAGGTAAACAATGTTTTTAATCAGTCAGATTTAAATGGGTGATTAATAACACATATTTATGCCATGTGACAAACTAAAAACACACATTTAATTTCACTTTACACGGTCTTTAACTACACAAGCTACAGCCAGTCTAATGTAGGTTCTACTGGTTTTCCAGTCGATTCTGCCAAGTGCTTTGTTTACATTGTGTGCAGGCCCACATTTCATAACTGTATTCAATATACTGTATCTTGAAAGCTACTAGAGTGAACTCAAACTGCACCATTTGTTATAGTTCAGGATAACATTTTTATGTTTTGATTTCATAGATTCCAACTTTTAAATCTACTAGATGACATCATGCATCAGTTTCCATACTTTACTTAAATAGGAAGCAAATGAAGCAGAAAAAATTTGGAAGAAAAAAAAATTAGGACAACAACAACAAAAAAAAAAGAAAGAAAATAGTCTGGGGAAGAAGTGCCACAAATTCACACTTGACTTTTTCACATCTGGCCAGTTGTGACTTGGGTATAATAAGGTTTTTATATGCAGTTTTATATGTATCACATCATTGAGGTTGCTTGTAGCATTTTCTAGGTCTAAATAAGTGTGGCAAAAAGAATAGGTATTAAAAAGTCATTTGTGAATTCAGACTTAACTTCCTGTTCCTTTTTCTAAAACATCCATCCATTTTCTTCCACTTATTCAAGGTCAGGTCACAGGGGTAGCAGCCTACCGGTAGTGAGTCCCAGACTTCCCTTTCCTCAGCCACTTGGGTCAGTTCCTCCGGGGGAATCCCGAGGCATTCCCAGGCCAGCCGAGAAACATAGTCTTTCCAGATGCTGTGTGTGATGTGAGGCTGCCATCAAAATTGTAGCATGTAACCATGGGTCAGAGTGGCAACCACCCATGCTTCCACGGCATGAGCAGCCCAGTAACTGAGCTGCTGGTGGGAGAAATATCAGACGGTCGGCCTGATGGCATCACTGTCTCCCTCCACGGCTCTTAGGGGCCGTGGGGGGGGGCAGAGTTCTTATAATAATAATAATTAATTCAATTTATAACGCACTTTTCATTACTGAAAATCTCAAAGTGCTACATATATTGAATGCTACACACATTCATAAACCGGTGGCGGCAGACTACCATGCAAGGTGCTTTCCAGTCCTACCGGGAGCAACTCAGGGTTAAGTGTCTTGCCCAAGGACACAACGACACATGGTGCGGGTCCCGGGAGTCGAACCGCCAACTTTCCGATCGGGAGACGACTGCCATTACCACTACACCACGGCCGCCCGTTCTTGATCCGAACCTGCCCAGCTGGTTGGCGGACCGACTCATGAAAGGTCCTGTTGGGTCTCTGCTGAACCACACGAGGGTAAAGACCCTGAGGCGGCGGCCGAATTTCGAGGACAGCCGACGGGCGCCTTGGATGCCAAGGAGGTGGAGGGGTCTTCGCCCTGCTAAGGGTCGAAAGCTGCTGCCTTGTCTGTCGTGTCTGGACGGTCCGTTGGAGCGCTTCCATGGCAGCCGAACCAAACAACTCCCCTGGCATCACCAGGACATTATGGAGGGATCTACGACATGGCTCGGTCAATGTTGACTGCGCCAACCAGACTGTCGGCGATCTTGGACCAAGCAGGACATCACGTGCCCAAGTTCCCTAGTCATCAGCGCAAAGGCCTGAAGCGCTGCATTGCTAAAGCCCATTGCTCCTGTCGCACCACTGGTGCCCTGAAGGGATGCGGAGAAAGCAAACATGAGGTGTGCCATGGAATTGCCGAGGCGGCCAGCTTACGCTCCGGCATGATAAGCTCTAGAGGAATTCATCCGTGACATGACACTGAGCTCGTGGGCACTGAACATCACTGCGCAGGGCTTCCTCTGGTGACACGATGAGCGAGGCAACAGCAGGTTCGATTGCCGGCATGCGATCCAGGCCCGCCACAGCCGGCTCATGTATAGCCACCAACACTCGGCAACCGCAGAGAGGCGCGCACTGGCCCTTGGGTTTTGCCAGCAACCATGCAACTCCCTCAGGTACTCCTCCGATGGAGGGACGGAAAAAGGAGGAGGGGCCCATCCACGCCTGAAGAAGGCACTTCCAGGGGTGGACCCCTCTGGTTGCAGGACGTCCAGTTGCAGTTGTGCCAGGGCCAAACGCATAACGTCCTACATGGAGCCATCACCTGACCCATTAACTGCGCTCTGAGACGAAGAAAGTGAACCAGCCACTGAGACTTGAGATGACTGTTCCTCCTCCTCACCTAAAAAATGAGAGGCAGAGGCAGCCAAGGATAACACATCTTCCTCCGCAGCCAGCTCAGGCATGGGTGGGGAGAAGAGTCCGGTCGCTGCCACTGGCTCAGCCCCTAGTTGGCGTGCCTGAAAAAGGGACTTAATCTTCGTCAATTCTGCAGACAGCTGCTCCACTCTCATGGAAAGACCCTGATCCGACTTGGCTCGCCTCTTTCTAGGAGGGGCCACAGAGACTGTGGCCGCAGTCCGGCGCTTCAAGCGCCTAGGTGGAGGCTCCTGCCCAGAAGGCGGGGGGTCACTGCTGAGTTTGTGGCAAAACTGGGCCAGCCGAGCCACTCTTGCAGTACGAGGCATGAAGCTGCAGTTCATGCAGGGGTTCTCTGACAATAATAATAATAATAATAATTAATTCAATTTATAACGCACTTTTCATTACTGAAAATCTCAAAGTGCTACACATATATTGAATGCTACACACATTCATAAACCGGTGGCGGCAGACTACCATGCAAGGTGCTTTCCAGTCCTACCGGGAGCAACTCAGGGTTAAGTGTCTTGCCCAAGGACACAACGACACATGGTGCGGGACCCGGGAGTCGAACCGCCAACTTTCCGATCGGTAGACGACTGCCATTACCACTACACCACGGACGCCACCAGAGGGTCATGTCTAAGGCAGGCAGGACACAGGTTATGACCATCATCTGCCTGGGGCACAGCCCCACAATCGGTGCAGCAGTGATGCCGGGTACCCACCAAACGCGTCAAAACGCTCCTGACGCACCCTCTTGGCCGCTTGTCACCAGAATCTGTTCACACTGAAGACGCGTCTGATGACGCGCAGTGGGAGGAGGTCTGGCTCCTTTTCCGGTCGGGTTTGTTTTGTTTTGAGCAAATGAAATCAGCTGTACGTGAGCCTTGTTACTACTTGAGTGGGTTTTCTACGAGCCGAACTGCAGCTCCAAAAGTCTTTGTTGAGATTAAAACGTTTTTTTTTTTATGTTTGGGGTGATCGTACGCTCCAGCGGACAGCGGCAACTGTAAAAATGCCAAGTTTCTTACCGGAGGCTGGTTTCTTCATGGAGGCTCGATGGGGTAAGTTTAAAAAGTCCAAAAAAAAGTCCCGTCTTTGTTGCGTCATCACATAGCAGAGGCTCTCCCGATTGGTTGGTGCGACGCGTCGAGCGTCGAAAGTTCAAATATTTGAACTTTGGCTGCTCGACGCGTCGGCTGCTTCGGACGCGTCGCACGCGCGGAAAAGAACTGCCGCGCCGCTTGAAACGCTCAAAACGCGCCGCTTCACGATTCGCCGCGTCTCTACATAGACTTTCAATGTAAACCGGCCGCTTCCGCTGCCCGAAACGCGTTTGTTGGGTACCTGGCATGAGAGCCGTCCATGCTCCTTACTGTAGGCAGTTTACTCAAGTGAAAACTGCAATTCAGCAGAGGGGCTGGCACTGCCAGCTACGTCCAGGACACAAGATGAGAACAAGGACAAAAGATAGGCCAAATTGGGAGAGAGGGCATGCACGCTTGCCATCACCAAAATAGAAACAAAGCCAGAAGGCCTAGGGAGGCCAGTAATGCTAGCTCAGCCCAACCGTCATGTGGTTGGTGAAAATGTTTGGGAGAGGGTGCGTGAATGCCAATCTTCACCAATAAAAACAAGGCCAAAACTCAGAGAGGCTAGTACCGCTAGCTCAGTCCAACCGTTTATGAGGTTAGCGAAAAATGAGTTGGGAGAGGGTGCACAACACAAGCATTCACCAATAGAAAACGAGGCCAAAACTCAGAGAGGCTAGCACCGCTAGCTCAGTTCAGCCGTTTATAAGGTTGGTGAAAAAAAGAGTTGGGAGAGGGTGCGCAACCCAAGCCTTCACCAATAGAAAACAAAGCCAAAACTCAGAGAGGCTAGCACCGCTAGCTCAGTCCTGCCGTTTATAAGGTTGGCAAAAAATGAGTTGGGAGAGGGTACGCAATGCTAACCTTCACCAATAGAAAACAAGGCCAAAACTCAGAGAGGCTAGCACCGTTAGCTCAGTCCAGCCGTTTATAAGGTTGGCAAAAAAAGAGTTGGGAGAGGGTGCGCAACGCAAGCCTTCACCAATAGAAAACAAGACCAAAACTCAGGGAGGCTAGCACCGCTAGCTCAGTCCAACCGTTTATGAGGTTGGCGAAAAATGAGTTGGGAGAGGGTGCGCAACGCAATCTTTCACCAATAGAAAACAAGGCCAAAACTCAGAGAGGCTGGCACCGCTAGCTCAGTCCAACCATTTATGAGGTTGGTGAAAAAAAGAGTTGGGAGAGGGTGCGCAACCCAAGCCTTCACCAATAGAAAACAAGGCCAAAACTCAGAGAGGCTAGCACCGTTAGCTCAGTCCAGCCGTTTATAAGGTTGGCAAAAAATGAGTTGGGAGAGGGTAGGCAACGCTAACATTCACCAATAGAAAACAAGGCCAAAACTCAGAGAGGCTAGCACCGCTAGCTCAGTCCAACCGTTTATGAAGTTGACGGAAAAAAGATTTGGGAGAGGGTGTACAACACAAGCCTTCACCAATAGAAAACAAGGCCAAAACTCAGAGAGGCTAGCACCAGTAGCTTAGTCCAACCGTTTATGCAGTAACTGATAAAAGGTGTGTGAATGCTCGCCTTCACAAATTAGTAAACAAGACCAGAACACAGCTGGCTACATAATTAGCTTCGGGGCACAGTCCAAACCAACCACGCGGTTGGAAGCCTCCAATAATTGCAGAGAGGAAAGCTCTACAGAGAGTGGTGAAGGCTGCACAGAAGTCTGTTGGAGTCAGTCTCCCCACCATCACAGACATTTACACCTCCAGATGCAGAAAAAGAGCCACCTGCATCATGAAAGACCTCACTCACCCAGCACACTCACTCTTTGCCCCACTCCCCTCAGGACGGAGGTTGAGGAGCATCAAATGTAGAACCACTAGACTGAGGAACAGCTTCTACCCTGAGGCTGTTAGACTCATGAATAAATAAATAATAAGAATAAACACTGCAAAATATCACATCATGCTGATGCTGATCTGTTTTCTTGTTGCTGTGTTCATCTGTGACCATCTGCTCATAAAGACTCATGTTCGTGCTGCTGTTTATAATGATGTTTTTCTTTCCACTACATTAGGGCTTAGTGTATTACTAGTTGATGTTTCTCTTAGTTAATTCTAGATGTTATTACTGTTTTTCTCTTGCATTTGTTGTTGGATGTAACTGGGACCCCGTGTACATAATCTCGTTTTCATCACATGTACCACATGCGGTGCAAATGACAATAAAGACTCTCTGACTCTCTGACTCTGACTCTGATAAGCGGACGGTGCCGCTACCAAGCAAAAGAAGAAAAAAGACTACTCACCAGTGTTGAATCTCACACACACAGTAGTCAGACGCTGTAAGTTGGGACAGGGGCAAAAGTCGCTGTAGTCTCCAACAAACAGAAGAAATACCTTGAACGAAGGCTAAACTGTTGCGGCCCGTAGGAGGGCGAACACGCTACTCCAAGCCAACAGGCAATAGGGCCTCCAATGATGGTGAAAAGGTCCACAGGGCTGAAGCCCTAAATTGAACTGTGAGCGAGAAGAAAAAGGGAGCAGAGCCGCAGATGACGCCAGTCTATATAGCCTCCAATTGGTCATCCGTGTCGCACCTAAGACTTCGTTGATATAATTACTCAAACAGCGCATGCGCAAAGGGAACATTCAGTGCTTTCAGCACTGCCCTCTGGCGGTCAGGAGGGATGAAATAGAACTCATTTTGGCTGCTTGTATCCGTGATCTTGTTCTTTCGGTCATAACCCAAAGATCATGATCATAGATGAGGGTAGGAACGTAGTTCGACCGGTAAATTGAGAGCTTCGCCTTTTGACTCAGCTCTCTCTTCACTACGACAGACCGGTACAGTGCCTGCTTCACTGCCAACATCGCACCGGTCCACCTATCGATCTCTCGTTACATTTTTCCCTCAATTGTGAACAAGACCACAAGATACTTAAACTCCTCCACTTGGGGCAGGACCTCCTCCCCAACTCGAAGAGGGCACTCTACCCTTTTCCGGCTCAAGACCATGGCCTCGGATTTGGAGGAACTGATCCTCTTCACACTCTGCTGCGAACTGCTCCAGTGAAAGCTATAGATCATGACCTGATGAAGCCAGTAGGACCACATAATCTGCAAAAAACAGAGAAGCGATCCTAAGGCCACCAAAACGGATCCCCTCAACATCTTGGTTGTGCCTAGAAATTCTGTACATAAAAGTTATGAACAGAATCAGTGACAAAGGGCAACCTTGGCGGAGTCCAACTCTCACCGGGAACGAGCCTGACTTACTGCGGCAATGTGGACCAAGCTCTGACACCGTCGTCGTACAGGGACCTAACAGCCCGTATCAAAGGGCCTGGTACCCAATACTCCCGGAGTACCCCCACAGGGTTCCTCGAGGGACACGGTCAATGGCTTCTCCAAGTCCACAAAGCACATGTAAACTGGTTGGGCAAACCCCCACACACCCTCCAGGACCCTGCTGAGGGTGTAGAGCTGGTCCAGTGTTCCACAACCAGGACAAAAATCACACTGCTCCTCCTGAATCCGAGGTTCGACTATCTGACAGACCCTCCTCTCCAGAAAGATGTGGCAACATATTAAATCAAATTTCTAAACGAATTTCTTAAACAAGCTAAATGATTTAAAATTTAAATTTTAAATAAATATAAATGCATTCAAGACCATGGCCTCGGATTTGGAGGAACTGATCCTCATCCCGGCCGCATCGCATTCAGCTGCAAACCGCTCCAGTGAAAGCTGTAGATCACGAGCTGATGAAGCCAATAGGACCACATCATCTGCAAAAAACAGAGAAGCGATTCTAAGGCCACCAAAACGGATCCTCTCAACACCTTGGCTGCGCCTAGAAATTCTGTCCATAAAAGTTATAAACAGAATCGGTGACAAAGGGCAACCTTGGCGGAGTCCAACTCTCACCGGAAACGAGCCTGACTTACTGCCGGCAATGCGGACCAAGCTCTGACACCGGTCGTACAGGGACCTAACAGCCCATATCAATGGGCCTGGTACCCCATACTCCCGGAGTACCCGCCACAGAACCCCCCGAGGGACGCGGTCGAATGCCTTTTCCAAGTCTACAAAGCACATGTAAACTGGTTGGGCAAACTCCCACGCACCCTCCAGGACCCTGTTGAGGGTGTAGAGCTGGTCTAGTGTTCCACGACCAGGACGAAAACCACACTGCTCCTCCTGAATCCGAGGTTCGACTATCCGACGGACCCTCCTCTCCAGAACCCCTGAATAGACCTTACCAGGGAGGCTTAAGAGTGTGATCCCTCTATAGTTGGAACACACCCTACGGTCCCCCTTTTTGAATAGGGGAACCACCACCCCAGTCTGCCAATCCAAGGGAACTGCCCCCGATGTCCACGCGATATTGCAGAGTCGCGTAAGCCAACACAACCCCACAACATCCAGAGCCCTAAGGAACTCAGGACGAATCTCATCCACCCCCGGAGCCTTGCCACCGCGGAGCTTTTTAACCACCTCGGCGACCTCCGCACCAGAGATTGGAGAGCCCGATCCAAAGTCCCCAGGCTCCGCTTCCTCAGTGGAAGACGTGCCAGTAGGATTGAGGAGGTCTTCGAAGTATTCCGCCCACCGACTCACAACATCCCGAGTTGAGGTCAACAGCACGCCATCCCCACCATAAATGGTGTTGGTCGCGTACCGCTTTCCCCCCCTGAGACGCCGGATGGTGGACCAGAATCGCCTCGAAGCCGTACGGAAGTCATTCTCCATGGCCTCTCCGAACTCCTCCCACGCCCGAGTTTTTGCCTCAGCAACCACCCGAGCCGCATGCCGCTTGGACTGCCGGTACCTATCTGCTGCTTCCGGGGTCCCACAGGCCAAAAAGGCCCAATAGGACTCCTTCTTCAGCTTGACAGCATCCCTCACCGCCGGTGTCCACCACCGGGTTCGAGGGTTGCCACCACGACAGGCACCAACAACCTTGCGGCCACAACTCCGATAAGCTGCCTCGACAATAGAGGCGCGAAACATGGCCCACTCGGGCTCAATGTCCCCCGCCTCCCTCGGAACGTGTTCAAAGCTCTCCCGGAGGTGGGAGTTAAAGCTCCGTCTTACGGGAGACTCTGCCAGACGTTCCCAGCAGACCCTCACAATACGTTTGGGTCTGCCAGGTCTGACCGGCATCCTCCCCCACCATCGGAGCCAACTCACCACCAGGTAGTGGTCAGTTGACAGCTCCGCCCCTCTCTTCACCCGAGTGTCCAGGACATGTTCCTCCAAATCCGAGGCCATGGTCTTGAGCCGGAAAAGGGTAGCGTGCCCTCTCCGGGTCGGGGAGGAGGTCCTGCCCCAAGTGGAGGAGTTTAAGTATCTCGGGATCTTGTTCACGAATGAGGGAAAACTGGAGCGTGAGATCGATAGGCGGATAGGTGCAGCGTCCGCAGTGAAGCGGGCGCTGTACCGGTCTGTCGTGGTGAAGAGAGAGCTGAGTCAAAAGGCAAAGCTCTCAATTTACCGATCGATCTACGTTCCCACCCTCATCTATGGTCATGAGCTTTGGGTTATGACCGAAAGAACAAGATCTCGGATACAAGCGGCTGAAATGAGTTTTCTCCGCAGGGTGGCTGGACTCTCCCTTAGAGATAGGGTGAGAAGCTCAGTCATCCGGGAGGGACTCGGAGTAGAGCCGCTGCTTCTCCACATCGAGAGGAGCCAGTTGAGGTGGCTCGGGCATCTGGTTAGGATGCCTCCTGGACGCCTCCCTGGTGAGGTGTTCCGGGCATGTCCCACCGGGAGGAGACCCAGAGGAAGACCCAGGATACGCTGGAGGGACTATGTTTCTCGGCTGGCCTGGGAACGCCTTGGGATTCCCCCAGAGGAGCTGCTCCAAGTGGCTGGGGAGAGGGAAGTCTGGGCCTCCCTACTTAGGCTGCTACCCCCGCGACCCGACCCCGGATAAGCGGAAGAAAATGGATGGATGGATGGATAAATGCATTCTGGCTCATAATGAGAGACATTTAGTGAATTAATGTACATTTAAATAT
The DNA here is from genome assembly GCA_038048925.1 of Garcialebias charrua. Lineage (NCBI taxonomy): Eukaryota > Metazoa > Chordata > Actinopteri > Cyprinodontiformes > Rivulidae > Garcialebias > Garcialebias charrua. The sequence goes on from JBBPBX010007410.1 coordinate 39,594, forward strand.
GTGCTTTTTCAATGTATACCTTTGGTGATAAGTTACATTTTATGTATCTAACCATTCATGAGATACAGGTGATAGGCAAAGTTTTTATTTGACTCCAAAGCCGAACATGGTTTCACAAAATTAATCTCATGTTATACAGTATTAAATTAAGCCTCATCCTTGTGATAAACCCTTTACAAAAACAGATGTATCCCCGCCCAGTTGTTCCCTGCTCTCCATCTGCTGCTGGAAAAGTTCGTACTTAGACGTCAAATGTCACTCAGAAATGAACAAATACCTGTACGCCTGAGTCTGGAAAAGTTTAGAAATTATTGTAAATATTATTTAAAAATATCAGGAAATAAATCTTGTTTGTTTCTGTCACTGATTTAGCCATACATAATCAACGTAATTTATCAGAATGCACATACAGTATATAGTTTCTTTGAAAACAATAAGAATTAAACAGAACACCTTAAAAATACAAGCGGGGTCTGTATTCAGTTTGTTCAGAGTCTTATCTGTTGTGGTATGATCTCACCTGGCCTCTGTAGGTGATGGTGACCAACGTGACATCTCTGCTGAAGACTGTGAAGGCAGTGGAGGATGAAGCCACCAAAGGAACCAGAGCTTTGGAGGCCACCATTGAACACATCAAGCAGGAGCTGGCTGTGAGTGGTTTAATAATGTTCCTATACTGGGCAGGAGACACTTCCACTAGATTTGGTTTTTAGAGAGCTATCTCACTCACAGTGTTCTGGTTTTCCCACACAGGTGTTCTGCAGTTCTGACCCACCGCCGAAGATGACCACGCCAGAAGAGTTTATTCGCATGACCAAAGGAATCACTGTGGCAACAGCAAAAGCAGTGGCTGCTGGGAACTCCTGTCGTCAGGAGGACATCATCGCCACCGCCAACCTCAGCAGGAGGGCCATTGCTGACATGCTGCACTCCTGCAAGGTACGCCGGACATTTATAATGAACATAACACAATGCATGCTGGGAAATGTAGCATAGATATTAGCATCACAGGAGTTTTTTTTTTTTCCCCTAAAGAAAATATCCTATATTCTTCATAGCAGGGGTTCTCAAACTTTTTGGGTTCAGGGACCCCTTACAGTTTCAGGGACCCCCTCATAACCCTCATGTTTATTAAATAATTTTCTTCAATTTGTTTCTTTAGTGCAATGGAAATATTTCTGTATTATACATACTTTAATAGTGCTAATACAATTTTTATATTTTTAAATATGGTGTATTTTTCATTCAAGATATACTTACGGTAACAGCATTTTTAATTTCAACTTCCAAAAGTTACAGTTTTGAGAAAATTAACAGTGTTATAAGCCACTGTAAACCTTTACAAATTAACATAATGAACATAAATGTATTGCCCCTTCTTCAAATTATTACAGAAAACTCTTTACATAAAACTGAACAGAATCAAGACAACAGTAATTGTGTCAAGTAACAGGGCTTCATTTGTAAATCGATCGATGCTCGGCCGCAAGTGGTGGACGGGGGTGGGGTCTGGGGTGTCATTCCCCAGAAAATTTTGAATAAAGTAGATGCGAGTTCCTGCATTTTGGTGTATTTTAAAGTAGTATTTTTCTCATTCCAGTCTTTCTCCAACATTATCTGATTGATTCCTTCTCTTCAAAATTATATTCAATTCATCAAAGTTCATGCTCAATAATCCAGGTATAAAATTCAACAGTGTTCAGTCAGGTCAACTGAACAGTTTCTTTTTTTGTTGAAACGTTTCGCCCTCCATCCGAAGGGCTTCATCAGTCTGAGGCACCAACATAACTGAAATTTTTTTTTTCTTCCACGTTGCAGTAGGCTGTTGGAGAATCAGTTTTGTTTGTTTTTTTCCTCTGATGAAGCCCTTCGGATGGAGGGCGAAACGTCTCAACAAAAAAAAGAAACTGTCCAGTTGACCTGACTGAACAATGTTGGATATTCATGTTTTTCTAAAGCCTTCCTTCACAGTAAATTCATGTTAAATAGTGTCCACTAACTTGGTGATGGTCCACTTCCTGTACGTTCTGTGTTTAGCTGAGACTTTGTTGTCCTTCTGTGTGTCTTTCAGGAGGCTGCATACCATCCAGATGTCAGCAGGGACGTCCAGATGCGAGCTCTACGTTACGGCAATGAATGTGCCTCTGGGTATCTGGGGCTACTAGAACACGTGTTGGTGGTAAGATATTTTATTTCTACAGGGTCCATTCTGGGTCTTTAGGGGAACATATGCCAGCATCTGTTTAGTAGCTGGAGCCTACACAGTTCAGAGTGGCACATTTATTCAGGGATAAAAACACAATTCTCTTAAATAGTTTTTTACTGGTTACTGTATATTTGAGAATGTGGGCTGATATATTTCACTTGTTTATGAGTTTTCCTCATGTCTGTAAAATCAAGGAGTAAAACCTTTTTTATCAGGAGTATTACCGGTAGGTTTGTGTAGAACCTGTCAAATGGATTATGGGTAACTACGGTACATTATAATTTCAATCCAGTTGTTGCTTCCTTCATTTTCTGCCAGGACAGTTTGTGTCTATGTTTGTCTTCATTTCACTTCAGACATCTTTGCTGTTTTTGGTTGGACTGCTTGATGTGTTCAAAATATCTTCACACATATACCGGTACTCTCTGAATTCATATTTCCTCTCTTTTTCCCAAACGGTTTGCCAATTTTTATTCAAACTTGTGGCTTACTGGTGCTGGTGCTAGCCGGTGAGTACACTGTCTGACTGACATGCACAACTGTGGTGCTGCATTGTTCGAATAGTACTCTGAGTACTTCATGCCACACCAACTCTGCATAATGCATCAGTTGTCTGAGGAGGTTAAATTTAGCCTGGGTGTGTTTTTTACCATTGTTTCGTGATTCTAGATGGAATTGGAGCTAGAAAATAAAACACGTAACCCGTTTGTTGCCACTAACGTGCATGATAATGCTCACTTGTTTGATTTTTTTTATTTATAAAAAAAATAATAATAATAATAATCGAACTTTGAACTTTACCTATAATACAACCGATAGATGTTCTTTGTGTGATGCTGTGTAAGTCATTTATTTCCCTTTTGTTTCTGCAGGTACCGGTAATATGTTCTGATCACAGTGTGATGTCAGATTGTTGGCACACAGTCTGGGGGGGTGTTTTTGTTTGCCTGCAGGATTTGTCCCCCCCCCCGCATGCGTTTCTCTGGCATTACATCAGTCTTTTTCTGACATCACTTGTGAATAAATTTGAGCTGGGTGTGGCGCTGAGCCCTGTTAATTCCCTACACCTGTTTCACGCTGCTCCAACCTGAATATTATCTGTCTGTCCAGGACAGTGGAAGGTCATCAGTCATACCTCAGAGCCACCACATCGCACTCCTCTGCTGTGTTTGTCACTCAGTCATGAGATGGCTGCCATGTAAAAACAATTCAGTCCTTCCTCTTGCAACAAGACGCCGCAGTGTCTCTGGCTCAAAGCAAAACCAAGTTTGTAGCACGTCCTGCATAGCAGGAAAATAGACCTTTAGTTGCAATTGAAATTAGACAAATGCATAAAACTAAACATGCAAGTCAAAAACAATAAAATATAATTCAACATTTTGGATTTTTAAATACATTTATATACATGAAAAGAAAACATTTATCCAAAACGTGCTTATACAAGAACACGTCAAACTGTAATTTCTGGACTATTGAGTGCACCTGAATATAAGCCACGCCCACTAAATTTAAAAAGAAAATTAAAATTTAATATAAATAGGCCGCACTTTATAAGCCGCAGGTGTTCACGTTGTAACATGAGATATTTACACAGAAAGATTTTATATTAATTAAATACGAACCAGTAACACACACAAAAACAGCAAATGTTTTGTTTTCTGAACAGTGCATGTAACACGACTGATTAAAAAATAAATAAATACAGTAGTTTCCCGAAAGTCATTGATCACTACCCCCCAAGAGAGATATGTATTGGGCAGCTATGTGAGCGCCTGGGTGTGACGAACCTAAATGTTTTTGTTTCATGAAGCTCGTTAGCCCATCAAAAAAAAAAAAATCCATAAATTAGCTGCAGCATTGGATATGCTGTGATGTTCAAAACGTGTGAAAAAAGTAGCGGCTTATAGTACGGAAATTACGGTAAACCTGATCATAAGCTTTCAATAACAGAAACTTTTTTTTTTTTGCCTTTTCCTTAAAATGTCAACATCAACTGAGTTAATGTGTCTCAGTTGATAACAACATCAAGTTCACCAGAGAGGATGCTAACGATAACAAGCTGCCTTTTTTGGACTGTTTGGTGCATATGGAGGGAGAGGACAGTCTCAACATTGAAGTTTACAGAAAACCAACCCACACAGACCAGTATCTTCTGTTTGACTCTCACCATCCACTGGAGCACAAACTTTCTGTTATCAGAACCTTACAGCATCGGGCAGAACACATCCCCACAAGGACAGAAGGGAAGGAAAAGGAACAGAAACACATCAACAAATCGCTGCAAACATGTGGATATCCCAACTGGGCTTTTGTCAAGTCAGCGAGAAAATCTGCTAAACACAATAATCAACAGAAAAATGCTAACAGACGGAAAAACATTGTCATTCCTTATGTTGCTGGAGTCTCAGAGAATTTCAGAAGGATTTTCAACAAACACAACATCCCAGTACATTTCAAACCCAGCAGAACTCTCAGACAGAGGCTGGTCCACCCGAAGGACAGAACCCCCACACACAAACAGAGTGGTGTGGTGTATGCAGTCCAGTGCAGCGAGGTCTGCTCAGACCGTTACATTGGAGAAACGAAGCAGCCTCTTCACAAACGAATGTCCCAACACAGGAGAGCCACCACCTCTGGACAAAACTCAGCTGTTCACCTTCACCTCACGGACAAGGGACACTCATTTGAGGATGAAAATGTGCAAATTTTGGACCGAGAACACAGATGGTTTGAGAGGGGTGTTAAGGAAGCTTTGTATGTTAAGAGAGAAAAACCTTCTCTTAACAGAGGAGGAGGTCTGAGATTTCAACTTTCCAAAACTTACAACTCAGTTTTGGGGCTGATTCACAAAGGTCTTACACCGGATGGGAGCAGAGGTGTCTTGTCTGTGAATTAGACTAACAAAGTTTGTTGAGAAGCCTCTGTTGTTGGGCTGTGAGGTGTTGTTTGTCAATTTACATACAGTTGTTGTGTTTTCTGTCAGAGACTTCAAGGGAACTCCCTACTGTTAAGGTGTGTTCGGTCAATTTACATGTATGTGTTACCTCAGCTGTGATTAGTTGTGTTTTCTGTCAGAGACTTCAAGGGACTCCCTACTGTTAAGGTGTGATCTGTCAATTTACATGTATGTGTTATTGACTTGTAAGCCTGTATAAAACTTCTCGTTCTCACAGCTTCCATTCAGAATTGAAAAAGACTTCTGGACAGAAGTCGAAACGTTTTCTGTTACAAATAAAGTCCAGTTGATCCTGAATTGAACGCCTTTTTGATTTATCATGTCCTGGATGACTGAGAATCTTCACCAGCATATTATACTGTATTCTAATTTTTTGGAAAGGGTCAGTATGTTTTACATGAAGCTGTCCCTGTTAGGCAACATAGAGGCATGCTCACATGCCCAAAGACTGAGCAGCACCAAAATATACAAATGAAGGTTCCATGTGCGAGTTGGGAGTCGGATAAGAGGGGGATGCATGCCTAGCTCAGGATCAATTGGGCCACATGCACAGCACCCCCGTGTGGCTGATTGGGCTCATATTTCTTCACGGACATCATTTCCAGCTGCATCATGTGTAATGTTTCAGACTCTTCCAGCCGATGACAGTTTTAGTTGCAGCATAAGAGGAAAAATGAAATCAAATCTGCTCACGCATTTCACTCAAGCGTAATGGATGTGGCATGTGAAACAGCAAAAATCACTTATAATTTATGTGTAGCCTAAACAGTGATTGTCTTTTTGTTTTTCAGTTCTTAGTTCTCCCACATCTGGGTCCCCCATCAGAGCTCTGTAACCCTGTCCTACAGAATCAGTTCCTAATGCTTCTTATACCAGAAAAAAGTGTTTTGTGTTGAAGTTTCTGTCACAGTGTGATTAACTGGTTTAAAAATGTTAATACAAATCATATAATGAAACTACAGCAGAAATATAAATGGGTCTAAAATCTGTTTTGTAAACCACGTGAAGCTGACCTTGTCTTTTTCTTGTTTCCATTCACAGATCATCCATAAGCCCACTCATGACCTGAAGCAGCAGTTATCCAACTACTCCAAGCGTGTGGCGGGCTCTGTCACCGAGCTCATCCAAGCTGCCGAAGCTATGAAAGGTATCTTAGCCTTTGACCTGAAGCAAAAAGGCTAGCAGATCAAAATATCTTTTTTCTATGCTTCTTTGAAGTAAGTTGGGAGAATATGCTGGTGAAGATTCTCAGTCCTCCAGGACATGATAAATCAAAAAAGCGTTCAATACAGAAACAACTGGACTTTATTTGTAAAAGAAGACGTTTCGTCCTTCATCCAAAGGACTTTCTCAATTCTAAGAGGAGTCTCATCTGTGAATTAATCTAACAAAGACCTTAAAAAAAAACCTACTGTTAAGGTGTGAGGTGTGATTTGTCAATTTACATAGGATGTGTATGTGTTATCTCAGGTATGTGTGTGTGTGTTATCTCAGCCTTCAATTTACATAGGTATGTGTGTGTGTGTCAGCTCAGCATTTATAACTTTACTCTCACAGTCTGCTCTTAGAATTGAGAAAGTCCTTTGGATGAAGGACGAAACGTCTTCTGTTACAAATAAAGTCCAGTTGTTTCTGTATTGAACGCTTTTAAGTTGGGAGAACTCATGTTTCAATACCAGCATTTTGTGCCAGTGAACAGGATATCTGAAGATTGAAGTGTCTGAATAACATTTAGCTACAGCTGCATTTGAGCTATCGAAAGTTACGAATGTAACTACGGTTCTATGAATCCCGGATGACCGCCAGAGGGCGGTGCTGAAAGCACTGAATATTCCCTTTGTGCATGCGCTGTTGAGTAATTATATCAACGAGTGAGACCCCTCTCAGGGCAGCCCAGGAAGCGAAGACGCTTTTGGTAGAGTGTGCCTTCACACCGACTGGCAGGGGGTGGTGTCCCGCTGCGTAGTCGTGGCAGATGACGTCCACGATCCAGTGGGGGAGGCGCTGCTTGGAAAGAGGGTAGCGATCCAGTGGGGGAGGCGCTGCTTGGAAAGAGGGTAGCCCAGTCTAGGGCCCCCGTAACACACAAACAGCTGGTCTGAGTACCGTATAGCGGCAGTAGCTGCAATGTATTTCTCCAGTGCCCTCACTGGGCACAGCAATCAAGACCCCTCGCCAGGCGTAGGTTGAAAACGTGCCAGCCTTAACGGTTGATTACGGTGAGAGTGGGATAAGACCTTTGGTACAAAAGCAATGTTTGACCACAAGGTAACACCAGAGCCCTCAGGGCCCCACCTGAGACATGAGGGGCTGACTGAAAAAGCATGCAACTCACCAACCCTCTTCGCTGAGGCAATAGCCAGCAGAAAAGCCGTCTTGCATGAAAACCACTTCAGGTCTACGTGCGCCAAGGGCTCGAACGGAAGGTGGCACAGAGCTTCGAGAACCAAGGGCAGGTCCCAACTTGGCGCTCAAGTAACTTTTGGCAGGTGCAACCTACGGGGGCACCACGTACAAAGAGAGAGACTAGATTATGACTGCCCACCGTACGGTCATTGATGCCGGCGTGATTAGCCGATATCGCTGCTACATAGACCTTAAGCGTCGAAGGAGAGCGACCCTTACCAAGGAGAGACTGGAGAAACTCCAGAATGGTGGGTACTGCACAGGAAACTGGATCTTCATTGTGATCAGAACACCATTGTGAAAACAGACGCCACCACTGGATCTTCATTGTGATCAGAACACCATTGTGAAAACAGACGCCACCTGTTTTTGTACTGCTGACGAGTAGAAGGTACCCTGGCGCCCAAGATGGTGCGTCCGACAGGGCTCGAAACTCCAGTCGGCTGCTGTCCTGGCCCTGCAGCGGCCACACCCACAGCTGAAGATGTTGAGGATTGGGGTGCCATAGCAACCCCCCCAGCTGAGACAGCAAGTCCCTCCTGGTCGGAAGACGCCACGGAACGTCCTGACATAAGCTCCGCAGTAGTGGGAACCATGGTCGTGCTGGCTAATATAGGGCCACCAATAGCATTCTGTGGCCCTCCGCTAGAACTATGTGAAGGGTTGGCCAAATCAGAGAAAGGGGTGGAAAGGCATTAAGAAGGACCCTTGGCCAAGGGTGAGCCAGCACGTCCCGGCCCGGCGCACCAGACGCCCCCTTATGGGAGTACCATAGGAGACACTGGGTTGACTCCTCTGTTGCAAACAGGTCCACCTCCACTTGACCAAAACGGCCCCAGATCATCCGCACTACGTTGCTGTGGAGGGACCATTCTCCCGGAACAGACCTTTGGCAGGAGAGAAAATCTGCAACCTGATTGTGTCATCCTGGTAGGTAAATCAAAAGCGTTCAATACAAGATCAACTGGACTTTATTTGTAACAGAAGACGTTTTGCTCATCATCCGATGAGCTTTCTCAATTCAATGGAGACTGTGAGAGGGAGAAAGAAGTTATAAGCAAGCTGGTACCGGTAGGTATGTCAGAGAATCTTTATTGTCATTTGCACCGCATGTGGTACATGTGATGAAACGAGATTATGTACACAGGGTCCCAGTTACATCCAACAATAAAATGTAAAATAAGAACAGTAATAAAATCTAAGATGTGAACTAAGAAAAACATCAACTTAAAAAAAATACACTAATATCATAGAAAAACATCACTCTAAACAGCAGCACAAACATGAGTCTGTATGAGCAGATGGGCATGAATGAACACAGCAACATGAAACAGATAAGCAGCAACATGATGTGATATTTTGCAGTGGTTATCCTGGTTATTTATTCATGAGTTTAACAGCCTCGGGGTAGAAGCTGTTCCTCAGTCTAGTGGTTCTACACTTGATGCTCCTCAGCCTCCTTCCTGAGGGGAGTGGGGCAAAAAGTGTGTGTGCTGGGTGAGTGGGGTCTTTCATGATGCAGGTGGCCCTCTTCCTGCATCTGGAGGTGTAGATGTCTGTGATGGTGGGGAGACTGACTCCAACATCTTCTGTGCAGCCTTCACCACTCTCTGTAGAGCTTTTCTTTCTGCAGCTGTGCAGCCTCCATGCCACACGTTGATGCTGGAGCACAGGATGCTCTCCACTGCACACCTGTAGAAGGAGGTGAGGACTGGGCTGCTCAGACCAGCTCGTCTCAGCCGTCTGAGGAAGTAGAGTCTCTGATGACCTTTCTTGATCAGGCTGGTGGTGTTGTTGCTCCAGCTGAGATTATCGTTCATGTGTACACCCAAGTACCGGTACTTGTAGCTGGAGACCACTTCCACTGCAGATCCTCTTATTTTCAGGGTGGTGTAGGTGTGTTTGTTCCTTCTGAAGTCCACAATCATCTCCTTTGTCTTCTTCACATTCATGTGAAGGTTATTTTCTTTTCACCAGCTCTCCAGGTGTTCCACTTCCTGCCTGTAGCTGGACTCATCACTGTTTGTGATGCATCCCACCACCGCTGTGTCATCTGCAAACTTTACAATATGACAGCCTGGATGGGTACCTGCACAATCATACGTGAGCAGAGTGAACAAGAGAGGGCTCAGCACACAGCCCTGAGGGAAGGCATTGCTGAGGGTTATGGTGGAGGAGGAGAAGTTGTGGATCCTCACTGACTGCAGTCTGTTTGTTAAGAAGTCTAGGACCCAGTTACAAATGGAGGGGCTTAGTTCTAATATGACTAGTTTGTCCATCAGGGTTTGGGGGATCATGGTGTTGAAGGCAGACGTGAAGTCCACAGAGAGCATATGGATGTAGGAGTCCTGCTCCAGGTGAGTGAGAGCAGTGTGGACCACTGGTACTGCAGCAAACCTTCCAAGAGAGGATTGTCCACTAAGGGCTGCAAACTGGACAGGAAGGGTTTTAATCAGTGATGCAGCTCAGATGACCTCCATGGAGCTGGACTGCTCTTCTGTCTGTAGGACCATTTTTAGGTGCATACTGCGTAGAACTGGGCTTCAGTCAATAGAGACAACAAAAAAAGACATACCCGGTAGTTTAAAAACACAAACAAAGCAAGCCGTTTGGAATTCTCTAAAATGCATAATAACGACTCCCCAAACATGTTAAAAGAAGTGATGTGGTCAGACAACACTAAAATGTACCATTTTGCCCATGAAGGACACCACCATGTCTAGCTTAAACCTAATTATACCAGTATGTTGAGGGCACCATCCACACAACAAAGCACGGCAGTGGGAGCATTATGCTGTGGGAGTGGTTTGTTTGACTTTAGGGAAGTGAATACACATGCACATGCCACTTTTCATTTGTATATTCTTAGAATTTAATTTAATTAGTCTGGAGTATTTATGTAGATTATTACTTATAATCAATACCCTCATCTGCCCCACTCTGGGCCCTTGAGCAAGGCCCTTAACCCACACCATCTGCTCCCCCGGGAACCCTAGATATCAGCTCTCTACTCCACACAGAGGGCTGTGGTTGCTCGGTGGTCTGTGGTTGTGTCAGGAAGGGCATCCGGCGTAAAAACAACTGCCAAATCTTCATGCGACTAGATCGCTGTGGTGACCCCTAACGCAGGGAAAAAGCCGAAAGAAGAAAAAAAAAAAAAAAAAAAAAAAAAATTATAATCAATAAATGTGTATACAGTATATTCCAGGCTGCAAAGCTACAAAATAGAAATAATACCAACCCGTTGTACATAATTTGACCAACTTTTTCCCGGGTAAATACATTCTCACTGTTTCTTTGTTACTAATATCTTGAAACAGCATTAGGTATATCACCATGGTGAATAACAACAGGGTTGGTTTGCACCACCCTAAAAAAGCTTAGTGAGACTCCTAACATACATAACCTTTAGTTCACTGTCTTCAAGACTGAGGTACTTACGAAGATGTCATAGCTCCCTAAATACAAAAGTTAATGGAAACAAACAACTTATTATCCCTTCCTAATGCCCCCAGAGATGACGTTTGTGAAGTGTCTGAAAGCATATTTGAAACAGCAGGAAACAGCCTCTTTTTTCTTTTGAAGCTTGAGTATCTTTGAGAAGAATGTAGATTGATGTTTTTTTGGCACAGACTGAGCCAGTATTATTTTTGTTTGCTGTAGGAACAGAATGGGTGGACCCTGAAGATCCTACTGTCATCGCAGAGAATGAGCTGTTGGGTGCAGCGGCTGCTATCGAAGCAGCTGCCAAGAAACTGGAGCAGCTCAGGCCGAGGACCAAACCCAAGGTTAGAGGGCTTTTTACAGAGCCGAGGCATTCACACCTAATCTGTTAACCTAACCCCAGGGTTACATTCAGTGTGCCTGTGTTGCATATCAACCAGCTCCTCAAACCTTACCCTGCTGACTTATTATTTCTCCTATTTATATTCACTCACTCATTGAATACCCATGCTTCATTTCTCTCGTCTTTTACCTGACGTGCGCTACAGTTCATCGCAGACAGATGTATTTATTGCTCGTTTGTTTTTTCCCCTTCTTATACACAGGAGGCAGATGAGAGCTTGAACTTTGAGGAGCAAATTCTGGAGGCAGCCAAGTCCATTGCAGCTGCCACAAGTGCTCTGGTCAAAGCTGCTTCAGCAGCACAAAGGGAGCTTGTGGCTCAGGGGAAGGTACGTCACCCCACAGAGAAACTGGCAACAAAACCAAGTGATGAAAACACAGGCTCTTACTTGCTGCTAATAAAATGAGGGAGTCTCATAATGATTTTTTTTCTATTATCGTTAATAGTTTTTTTTTTTTAAAGGTATTTGTGAGTTGTCGGTATCTCACCTGCAGATGTTTCTTTGGAGAATCAAAAATGTTTAAAGACCGTGTGAGCAGTACAACCTAATGGCAAACTTTTACCACCTAGAAAACTCCCACTGAAAAACGTTGCTATAACTCAAATCACAAAACATTTACAGAGATTTGACTAACTCTATATCTTTTTTTATTTTATTTATTTTTTAATAAAATTTGGTTTAGAAATTTTAAAAAATCACTAGTGGTGGTTTACATTAAAACCAGCTTACTACGTTTTCTGGACCACCTTCATTTTTTCTTACCAACCAATCCACAAATCATTCAATCACTCACCCGCCATCTACAGTAGTCTTATCCCACTGGGAGAAAAGAACAGTTCTGTTCAACATCTTCTCATTAGCCTTTAACACCAGTACAGGTATACCACAGAAATTCATGCTTGGACTGAAAACTTTGCCGTTGCTAGATTTTGGACTTCCTGTCTGGTGGGAGACGAGAGGAAACATGTGATTTTGTGGTTCTATATCATAGATCACCGATGCCCCTCAGGGATGTGTACTCGGTCTGTTTTTCTTCACTCTTTCGGCAGGTGATTGTTATGCTGAATTCAGCGCAAACTATCTCATTAAATTTGCTGATGACATTGGTGGGACTCCTCAGCAATGATAATGAAATGCATAAATAGCTTCTCAGCAGAGATAAGATGGATAATGTTAACTGGTTTTTATGTGCGTGAATGTTTCTGCTCAGTGCCCTGAAATGACTTCTGATGTGAATTGGCACCATATAAATAAACTGAATTGAATAGAAGGTCAATGGTAAAAACGTTCTGTGAATCTCCTACAAATCTCCATCCCATCACGCTCTCTCAGATCCTCCTCTTCACTACATCTCCATGTACCCTCTGCCCGCCTCTCCACCATGGGGAGCAGGGCCTTCACCTGCTCTGCCCCTCACCTCTGGAACGCTCTACCGCCAGACCTTCGAAACACCACCTCCCTTTCTCTGTTCAAGACTGCTCTGAAAACACATCTCTTTAGACTAGCTTATCATTAACTTTACTAAATGTATTTTTATTATTTTGCATTTTATATTTCAATTTGTTACTGCTGATGTTTGAACTGTGTTTGTTTGTTTGTTAAGTGTCCTTGGGTGTCCTGAAAGGCGCTTTTAAATAAAATGATTATTATTATTATTTAGGAGACGGGATATTTTTCAGTGTAGGTAAATTAGATGTTTTTAGTTAAACTTTGCTTTTCTGTTTTTATTGTGATTGTTAAAAGTGAGTGTTCTGACCGCTGTCTACTGCAGGTAAAATACTGGCAACTTATTAGTACTTAACAAAAAAAAAATCTTTCCTTTAATGTCTTCATTCTTGACTTAAGTTAATGCCATAAACCCCAAAAGTTAGTAAAAAAAACATCATACAGTAATTTGATATTACTCCACTGCTCAACACCTGAAAATCTTTTATCTTTTTATTGCTTTTAAAAAAATCCAGTATGAATCCAAGCTGTGCTGTGTTTTCAGGTTGGAGCAATCCCAGCCAACGCAGTGGATGATGGACAGTGGTCTCAGGGTCTGATTTCTGCTGTAAGTTTCTTCATATAAACTTCAGTTTTGGAATGATCTTGATGTTGCTGAATTGTTTGACCGCTGCTCCTCTTGACTGCTTAGGCTCGAATGGTTGCAGCAGCTACCAACAATCTGTGTGAGGCAGCCAACTCTGCAGTGCAGGGACATGCCAGTGAAGAGAAGCTCATCTCGTCAGCCAAGCAGGTCGCGGCCTCCACTGCTCAGCTGTTGGTGGCCTGCAAGGTCAAGGCTGACCAGGACTCACAGACTATGAAAAGGCTCCAGGTTGGTCCTTCACAACAACTTGCTGTACATACACAGCACGTCTACCACTCTTTTCACTGTTGTTCATTTGGCACTTGAACTTCCTTAATTTTTTTTAATGTTTGGATAGATGATGCGGTTCATTAGATTACATTATTTCCGTGATTGTGGTTCACACATTTTATTTATTTAAAAGTATAAAAAGTCACTACAACATAGATTATGCTCTTTTTGTTTTACTTTATTATGCAACTAGTTCGGTGTTTGTTGTAGACATCAAATAGTGAGGGTCATAACTGACAAGATCATAACTGACTATAGGAATTAACGTTATTAAATAGTTTTAGTGAGTTTGCATGTGTCTACTTTAGGTGTTAAAAAATGTATATCAAGCTCAAAGATCCTAAAATAGAAAAGAAATGCACGCCAGAGTTAATTTACCGTATTCTACGGTGTAAAATACGCTCCGGTCTATAATACGCTTTGACCAATTATTGTCAATAAACAAGGAAAAAAAACGTACATAATACGCTTCAGTGTTTAATACGCATCTATTATGCGTCACCGCTACGCGACGTGTCAGCGCCTCATTTGCCTTGCTTAAAATGGCGGCGACAGAACCGAGCGAGTACGAAGAACTTCACAAGGAAACACGGTAAAAACAATAATTTCTTTGCGAGAAAAAATATATTTCTTAGCTGACTTTATAGCAGACGGGCTCCTGAGCTTAACCAAACTAACGAAATGTTCAAATCAGCTGGATTTTTTTTTTTAAAGTTCGCCGATTTTTATGCAGGCGGGTCGGACCGGACGCTTTCTTTCTTTAAATTTAGCTAAATAAACGCTTAAAAATATATATTTCTTAGCTGACTTTATAGCAAACGGGCTCCTGAGCTTAACCAAACTAACGGAATGTTCAAATCAGCTGGATTTTAAAATCTGCGGTGTGGTTTATGAGTTGTCTTGCTAACAAAAACCGTGAACTCACAGCTAAATGCAGCTACATCCAGAGCAGGGGGCGGGCAGCAACAGAGTCAGTCCGACCAGAGGAGGCTTTTTTTGGACACATGAGCTAGAAACGGTCTGGAAGTGTCTCCCTAGCGGACAAAAGTGGTACTGCACCATTTTTTGGCCAAAACAAAAAACTGCGATTTCAGAGCGAAAAATGGGTCTAAAAATATGGGAAAAACGTCTTGTTGCTACAAATAAAGTCGTGTTGCTCTTTCGAGGTCCACTTTTCCTTTAAACGAACCGCCCCTCATAAAATCCTGGCTATGCCCATGCTATATCGAGGTTCACTACGTGCGGCTTCACTGTATCGCAGGTTTTTTAAACCTGTTATATATATATATATATATACACCGTATTTTCCGGCCTATAAGTCGCAGTTTGTTTTTTTTTAAACTAATTTTCATGTCCTGCGGCTTATGGGGCAATGCGACATATTAATGGATTTTTCCCATATTTTTAGACAAATTTTTGGCTGAGATATGACAGTTTCCATTCATTCTGACAAAAAAATGGAGCTGTACCACTTTCGGCTGCTAGGGTCCACCGACCGTTCCCAGCTCGTGTCCGACAGAAGCCTTCTCTGGTTGGACTCACTCTGCCGCAGCACGGCCTCCTGCTCTCTGGATGTCTGAACTACTGTTACCTTGTTAGCAAAATAGCTCATGAACCACACGACAGATTTTGATGAAACTTGCAGAAAGTAATCACTGGATGGACATTTACAGCTTATTAGCTTTAGGAGATGTTTGAGCGAAAATTCAATTTATTTACAATTTATTTTCGCAGCGCGCACGATTTGGAAGACGTCCAAGCGAAACAATTTAAATCCAGCTGATTTGGCCATTACGTGAATTCATTAAGGAAAAGTTAAGCTCAGAAACACCAACAAATATATATTTTTAGTTGTTTATATTATTAGTCGAAGACCCCGAGGAGGGAAACGTGTCAGGAGACAGAGGGAGAGGAGGAAAGTGAAGAATGTAGGACTGAGGGTTGCAACTCTAAATGTGGGGACAATGACAGGCAAAGGTAGAGAGCTGGCTGACATGATGCAGAGAAGAAAGGTAGATGTTTTATGTGTCCAAGAGACCAAGTGGAAGGGCAGCAAGGCTCGCAGTATTGGAGCAGGGTTCAAACTGTTTTACCATGGTGTGGATAGAAAGAGAAATGGAGTAGGGGTGGTCCTGAAGGAGGAGTTGGCAAAGAATGTAGTAGAGGTGAAGAGAGTGTCAGATAGGGTGATGTGCCTGAAGGTAGAAGTAGAAGGTCTGATGCTAAACATAGTCAGTGGTTATGCTCCACAGGTTGGATGTGATGGGGAGGAGAAAGATACATTTTGGAAAGATTTGGATGAAGTGATAGAGAGTATTCCCAGGGAGGAAAGAGTGGTGATTGGAGCAGACCTGAATGGACATGTTGGTGAAGGAAACAGAGGGGATGAGGAAGTGATGGGTAGGTTTGGTGTCAAGGAAAGAAACCAGGAAGGACAGATGGTGGTGGATTTTGCCAAGAGAATGGAAATGGCTATAGTCAATACCTATTTCCAAAAGAGGGAGGAACATAGAGTGACCTATAAGAGTGGAGGAAGGAGTACACAGGTCGACTACATTCTGTGTAGAAGAGGAAACCTGAGGGAGATTGGAGACTGTAAGGTTGTGGCAGGGGAGAGCGTGGCCAGACAGCATCGGATGGTTGTGTGTAGAATGACTGTTGTTGTGAAGAAGAGAAAAAGAGTAAAACCAGAGAAGAAGACCAAATGGTGGAAGCTAAAGAAGGAAGAATGTTGTGAGAAATTCAGAGACGAGCTGTTAAAGGCTCTGGGTGGTAAGAAAGAGCTTCCAAGTGACTGGGCTACTACAGCAACAGTAATTAGAGAGACAGGTAGGAAGGTACTTGGTGTGTCATCTGGACAGAGAATGGATGATAAGGAAACCTGGTGGTGGAATAGTGAAGTGCAGGACGCCATTCAAAGAAAGAGATTAGCCAAGAAGAAATATGACAGTGAGAGGACTGAAGAGAGGAGACAGGAATATAAGGAGATGGGACGTAGAGCAAAGAGGGAAGTAGCTAAGGCAAAGCAGAGGGCGTACAATGAGTTGTATGGGAGACTGGACACTAAAGAGGGCGAGAAGGACTTGTACCGATTGGCAAGACAGAGGGATCAGGCTGGAAAGGATGTGCAGCAGGTTAGGCTTATTAAAGATGGGAATGGGAATGTTCTAACAAGTGAGGAGAGTGTGATGGGAAGATGGAAGGATTACTTTGAGGAGCTAATGAATGAAGAGAATGAAAGAGAAAGAAGAGTGGAGGTCATAGAAACTGTGGACCAGGAAGTGGGAAAGATTAGTGAGGGTGAAGTCCGGAAAGCTCTGAAAAGAATGAAGAAGGGGAAGGCAGTAGGACCTGATGACATACCAGTGGAGGTTTGGAAATGTCTTGGAGAGATGGCAGTGAGGTTTTTGACTCAAATATTTAATGGAATATTTGAGGGTGAGAAAATGCCTGAAGAATGGAGAAGAAGTGTGCTGGTTCCCATTTTTAAGAACAAGGGTGATGTACAGAGTTGTAGCAACTACAGGGGAATTAAGTTGATGAGCCACACGATGAAGATCTGGGAGAGAGTTGTGGAAGGAAGGCTTAGACAAGAGGTGACTATCTGTGAGCAGCAGTATGGTTTCATGCCAAGAAAGAGCACCACAGATGCATCTTTGCTTTGAGGATGTTGATAGAGAAGTACAGAGAGGGTCAGAAAGAACTCCATTGTGTGTTTGTGGATTTAGAAAAAGCATATGACAGGGTGCCAAGAGAGGAGGTGTGGTATTGCATGAGGAAATCTGGAGTGGCAGAAAAGTATGTTAGACTGGTACAGGACATGTATGAGGACAGCAGGACATGTATGAAGACAGCAGGACATGTATGAAGACAGCAGGACAGTGGTGAGATGTGCTGTAGGAGTGACAGATAGCTTCAAGGTGGAGGTGGGATTGCATCAAGGATCGGCTCTGAGCCCCTTCTTGTTTGCTCTGGTGATGGACCGACTAACAGATGAGGTCAGGCAGGAATCCCCATGGACTATGATGTTTGCAGATGACATTGTGATCTGTGGTGAGAACAGGGAACAGGTGGAAGAGAACTTGGAGAGGTGGAGGTATTCACTTGAAAGAAGAGGAATGAAAGTCAGCCGTAGTAAGACAGAGTACATGTGTGTGAATGAGAGGGAGGCTGGTGGAACAGTGAGGCTACAAGGAGCAGAGGTCACAAAGGTGCAGGACTTCAAGTACTTGGGGTCCACTGTCCAGGAAAATGGGGAATGTGGTAAAGAGGTGAAAAAGAGAGTCCAGGCAGGATGGAGTGGATGGAGAAAAGTTTCAGGAGTGATTTGTGACAAAAAGGTGTCAGCAAAGGTCAAAGGAAAAGTTTACAAGACAGTGGTGAGACCAGCTATGTTGTATGGTCTGGAGACAGTGACATTGACAAAAAGACAGGAGAAAGAACTGGAAGTGGCAGAAATGAAGATGCTGAGGTTCTCCTTAGGAGTGACAAGGATGGATAAGATCAGGAATGAGATCATCAGAGGTACAGCACATGTTGAACAACTGGGAGATAAAGTTAGGGAGGCCAGACTGAGATGGTTTGGACATGTCCAGAGGAGGGACAGTGGGTATATTGGTAGAAGGATGTTAGAAATGCAGCTGCCAGGAAAAAGACAAAGAGGGAGGCCAAAGAGGAGATATATGGATGCAGTTAGAGAGGACATGAAGGTAGTTGGAGTGAGGACAGAGGATGCAGAGGACAGAGTGAGGTGGAGGAGGATGACTCGCTGTGGCGACCCCTGAAAAGGGAAAAGCCGAAAGAAGACGAAGAAGAAGAAATTGTTTATATTATTAAATTTTAAAGAAATGAAGCATGAAGCGTATCCGCTTGCTGCGCGTGCACGTAGTGAAACTACTTTTTAAATCCAGCTGACTTGACAATTACGTGCATTTACAGTATTAAGGAAAGGTTAAGCTAAGACACATCTTTGCTATAATTTTCAGCAAACAAATAAATGTTTTTACCGCGTTAATCTTGTTAAAGTCCTTCCGTGCACGCTCCAGTGGCTGCCGTTTCCAGCAGGGCAAAACACCAGCCCACATTTCGGGTAGTCGGCGGTGACGCGTAACGTACGCGAGGCATAATAGATGCAACTTATGGGGCGAAGAGACATATTTATGGATTTTTCCAATTTATTGGACATATTGGACTAAAGTGACTTATGGGGCGGAGCGACTTAAAGGCCGGAAAATACGGTACTGTGTATTGTACATGCTGTGCAGTACTGTACATTCATCTCATCCTCATCTTCATCACCATTGCCAAAGTGTTAAAAGAAGTGTTTATAAGAGAGTGGGAATGTCATGAGTCCCTGCTTGTCTGTTCACCACGCCCACTTGCGATGTGATCAGCATAATTCTTTCCACCTGGTGGTTGTAGTATTTAAGCGCTGCCCTGTTCTCTATCCGGCACCAGATTATTGAAAGTCTTGCACAAGTAAATATCCAGCGATTATCTCCTGCTCCTGACTGATCCCCTCATTCTGACCAAATTTCTGTGCCCTGGATTCTCCTGTTTTGTTTGCAAAACTTTCCAGTGCGGTTCCACAGACGTGTGCTGACACCCACCAGTTCAAAATAAAGCCTATTGAACGCACTCTGTGTCCAGTTGAAATTTTGGGTCCTCTGCTAAATTCATTACAGGGAAAGTTTAATTAGAAAGTGGGCAAGGTTAATAGGAGTGTGGGGTGGGTTTACTGTATAATGCTTTAAACAGATATTAATAATAAAATGAGTATAGCACTGCTACTTTGTGGATTTTCACCTACCATGGAGGTCTTTGGAACGTAACTCCTGCAATAGGTGAGGGCTATTTATATATATCCCTCACCTATTGTAGGAGTTACGTTATAGATAGATATACCGGTAGATAGAACTAGATAGAGATAGATAGATTAGATAGATAGAGATAGATTTTATTTAGAATTTTTTATTTAGAATATTGTAAAAAATAACTCCAAAGCTAAGCAGTTCTTGTGAGCTGTTTTAACACTGTTGAACTTTACGTATCTGATGTTTTTTTTTAGCTCAGGTTGTAAGGGTTAGATCCAAAGTTACCTCCCCAACCATCTCGCTCTGTTTTATCATGCTGCCGTCTGATGATGGTGCTTGTATAGCAATATCCTCTACTGAAAAAGGTACAGATCTAAAGTACCAGCTAAAGTTACATTAACATTAATCATTCTACAACAGCTGAGGTTATCGGTAACCAAACACTGTACCAAAGTATCGCAACTAGCCAGTTTTTAAAAATGTAGCGATACAGATGAGCTGCCTGCTGAATCATAAGGATTAGCATCCTCTATATTTAGCTGTCCAGTAATAGTGCCTGTTTACTGGCCTTTCTTTGTTTATAAAAGGTGCATGAGAAAGCACCACAGGCAGAGAAATTCTTGATCCAATAACGCATGTCCCCTTGTCGGCACACTATGCTTTAAAATTTACTTTGATGACATCACTGACATCATTATTATTTTTTATATTATTTTTTCATGCT